>JASDQU010190758.1:13868-33570 GCA_032191745.1 Picea mariana
GCCCCCCGACCGAGTGAGGGTTAAAAGTCATGAAATCAATACCCCATTTAGCAAAAGGTCTAACGGAAACTACAGGGTGTAAGGGAGTGGGATGAGAACGTATCTTATTATTATATGTTTGGAAAGCATTGCATTTCTGGATAGCAGTTATACAATCTTTAAATAAAGAAGGCCAGAAGTACCCTGCTCGCAAGATCTTTTGGGCAGTGGCATACCTGGACATATGACCGCCACACGCTCCAGAGTGGCAGTCATTCAAATATTTCTCGGCCTCATCAAAGGTGATACAACATCGAAATATAGATTCAACACCACGACGATAAAGAGTGTCACCAAGAATGATGTATTGATGGGCTTGATAGTAGATGCGACGATGGTCTGTACTAGAGAGGTCTGGCTGAAAGGTTTGAGTCTGGAGATAAATGATAATATATCCATGCCAAGCATCATCAGAACTGATCAGAAAAAGGGATTCATCAGGTAAAGAATCCTCTGCCACATTTTCTGTCTCAGCGGAGGGAAGGTCACATATCAGTTTAGCAAAGAACAGGGACTTCTTCGACTTAGCGCGTTCAAACTCTAAGTTGAAATCTTGGAGAATGATGATCCATTTGGAGTAATTTCCCCCTAGCAATTGGTGTGTAAGAATGTGTTGCATAGGGTTGCAAGCAGAAATGATGGTGGTCTTGCGTAATAGGATGTAGTGCCGAAAACGTTGGACAACTTGAATGGCTGCCAAGGCCAATTTTTCCACATGTAGATATTTGGCTTCGCTAGTCATGAGACTCCGACTCAAATAGTAGATTACATGTTCATCGTGCAAATCATCTTCTTGGACTAACACCATAGAAATGGTAGACTCCAAAGTGGTGAGGTAAAAGAAATAATCTCGACTGTAATTCGGTGGGAAAAGTAGTGGTGTACGTGTAAGGGAAAGCTTTAAAGCTTCGAAGGATTTATTTGCAGGCTCATCCCAGACGAATGTAGAACCTTTATTTAACAATCGAGTAAATCCCAATGTTAACTCAGTGTAATTTGGGATGAAACGACGCAAATAGTTTGACTTCCCTTGCAAACTTTGGAGTTGGCGTAAGGTAGAAGGAGGAAGTAAATTAAGAATGGCCTCAACCTTCAGAGGCTCCACCCTAATTCCCTGACGTGACACAATAAAACCCAGAAATCAGTCGGACTCCACACAAAAAATACATTTATGTGGGTTTAAACGTATACGGTAGTGGCGATAGCGAAGGAAAATGGCTCGGAGGTGGGCCGGGTGGTTTTGGCGATGCATGGAATGCACTGATAGATCATCAAGATAAGGTTGTACTATGTGCTTTATATCATGGAAAGCATAGGACATGGCTCGCTGAAAATTCGCACAAGCATTCTTTAGACCGAAAGGGAGTTTTTGGTAGGTGAGAGTACCCCACGGACAAATAAAAGTGGTTTTATGTTGATCCACGGGTAAAATGTTGATCTAATTATAGCCAGAGAAACCGTCCATTAATGAGACGATTTCACTCCCGGCGCAATCGTCGACGATTTGGTCAACGAAAGTGGTTGGAAAGTTGTCTTTGGGAGAGGCTTTATTAATGTCCCTATAATCAACGAAAATGTGGATGGTGCCTTGTTTTTTATTGACCGGAATGAGATTGGATACCCAATCGGTTAAAGCCACCGGATAAATAAAACCAGCTTTGAGAAGTTTTTCAACTTTGATTTTAATAGTTGCGGCTTTATGGGGGTGGACTGGGTGAAGCCTCTACCGAATGGGTTTAGCGTTCGGGTATGTCTTGATCTCATGTACAATGATATTGGGGTCAATACATGTCATCTCTTCATAACTCCAAGCGAAGATGTCACATAACTCTTGAAAAATAGCTTTGTAGGTGACGACCTCATCATCGGAACAAGCGGCTCCTATATGAACATTTTCAACAATCCCGGGCTTAATAGAGATTTCAAGAGGAATAGTGGGTGAAATATTACTCAAGTTCCCTTCGTAAAGCACGTCGTCGGTAGACACGAGAACCGAGGAAGTGATAAAAACAATCAATGGAGTCGAAATCCATTGGTAGTTCTCTCTTGTGTGTTGTTCGAGAAAGAGGATGGAACGATGCTTCCCATCGTCCCATGGGGTATCTTCTATGGACATAACCGACATAATCATCTCGTCCGACGAAAAAATGACATGAAATGGGTTTGGAAATGAATCACCGATAGAGGGGGTAGAAGGAGTTGTCGATTGAATGGCCTGATAGGCGGATTCAATTGGACTCAAAGGCATGTGTTCGCCATAGAAAATATAATCACCAGGGTTGGGTACTATCCACGGGTCATGAGACGCAGGGGTTTCTCGACCAGAGGTGGAAATCATGTTGATCGAGGCGAAAAACGGAGGGGGAAGGTCAGGTGGTGGGACTGGGAATGTACCCATTAAAGTAGAATCTTTAAGAAGACCCACACTGACATTCTCATACCCGGGAGGTGTTTTCGAAATGAAAGGTACATTGCTAGTACAAGAATCAGAGTTAAAGAAGGACAATTGATCGACAATAACCACTTTTTCGTGGTGTGGGAAACGTAACACATGGAAAAGTGTGGAGACAACTGTGTGCATGGAATCAATCCAGCTATGGCCAAGTAAGAGGTTATAATCAAGAGTTTCATTGAAGACCTCAACTTCAACATTGACCATTTTGCCTTCTAACGTAATAGGCAACGAAAGAAGAACACCGTAGGGTTTAAAGCCAGAGCCATTAAAGGCCTTGAGAGTGTTGTGTGATTCAGTAAGAGGAGGAGAACCAATGGCTCTCCAACAGGTGATAGACATGATGCACATCGAGGTTCCCTCGTCAATGATGGTTTGACAGATATTTTTGGTTTCAATGACAACTTGTATTTGAAATGCTAGTTGAAGAGGTAGCCTTGGAATGTGATCTTCCAGGTCAAAGATTATCAATTTTGTATCCCTAGGATCGATTCCACCAATAGCCTTTAACAATGCCTTCTGTTGCGTAGGGCAACTTTGAAGGACTTCAAGAGCTGACATCACGGAGGGTGCTTGCGCAAGATATTCTACAATGCTGTAGTTTTGGGTAGCACGCGCGTGAGGGTTGAAGGAAGACTTTAGAACAACTCCATTCGGAGGAGGGTAGAGGACTGTATCGAGGCTCAGTCATTCGAGATGAAGAGGACCATTGGGAGGTGAATTCATGGGAGTCGGTTGTACCAACAAAGGTGGTGTATAATCAAACTTCTCCTTGGAGGGAGAATAATCTTTGGCCCGAGTGGTGATAGCAATGTCGTTTTTATTTGAATCACACATGCACATCAGGATGTATGAAGTAGTAGAAGGAGAGGGTTGGTCATGAATGACCAATTGGGCCTACTGCTAAGAAGGGAAAGGTTGTGACAAGATAACAGGTGTAGGAGGTTTTGAGGTCCCTTGAAGGAACTTAGTGACTTTAGCTCGTCTCAGACAATCTTTCGTGTAGTGATCATCACCACATATAAGACATGGATATCGCGGTTTATGCTTATCCTTATCGTCAGCAGGTTGTGTTTTAGTTTTTTCAGATTGGGGGTTATTTTTATCCTCCTTGTTCTTACCCTTCCCTTTTTTGGATTTATTTTTACCGCCAGAGGTAGATTGAACAAAGTTCACCTTGGAAGTCTTGTCAATGGAAGGGGTTGTAGTCGGAGCATTATGTACATTAGAAGCAGAAGACTTGGGGTTGGTGTGAGAGGCTGACATAGATTTTTCATCAGTGGAGAAAGTGTCGATCACATTGTCAGCAGCATGAGAAGTTGTCAGAGTGGTTGAGGTAGCTGTGGTGGAAGGACGAGGAGCATCAGGGAGTAAGTCATAAAGGGTACCTATCTGTGAATAAACAAGGTCGAGGTACTAAGAACAACTCCACCCATGGAAATGTCTTTAGATATGTCATTCACGAATGATTTCGTGAACCATTCTGTCAATAATTGATCGGGAAGATCGAGTTTGATTAAACGTCTTCATCGTCTCCACTCATGTATGTGTTCAGAGATATGAGTGGCTTTACTTTGCTTGAAAGAACTCAAGATCTCCATTCTCGTTTCATAATGGATTGGAAATTGGTAGTGGGTGAGGAAAGCCATGGTGAGGGTATTAAAGTCAGTGAAGAAGCCTCGTGGTAATTCTATATACCAYTTTGCAGYYRAAYTRGTAAGGGTTCGTTGGAAGAGTCTTAACCTAATGGAGTCGTCCATCAAGGAGTTGGATGAACACCAAAGGTGAAAATTCATTACGTGGTTGTTTGGATCCTCTCCCGGTTTACCATCAAACTTGGGAATGTTTGATGGTAGCTTGGTCGGTATAACGGGCCAATGGGGAGAATGAAGGATAGGGTCGTTCAAGATCCTAGACAAATCAGGAAGGTCCAAAGTGGTGATAAAGGGTAATTGTCTATTCACATGAGGGTACTGGTGACTTTGGGGAGGAATTCAAATAGGTATACCAGTCTAACCGTAAGCAGTTTGCATATAATGCGAAGATCTGGGAAGATTCGGTTGTTGGTGTGGAGGCATGTAGCCCATAAGGTTGTACTGGTTAGGAATATTCCCTTGAACAGGGACATTAGGCTGAACGTTTGAACCCCACATGGGATTGGGCGGACCTGGGTATGGCTAGCCTGCACTAGGGGGTATGAAAGAGCTGGCTTGAGGCTGTTTCCCCCCAGTTGGTTAAGGATTACCTTGGGTAAGATAGTTCCAATACTGGGCCAACACTGTAGGTATATTCTGCCCATAGGTGGGGTAGTTGGGGGTTGTCCTCCAACTAGGGGTTGTGTCCCAACTGGGAATTGACCTCCATATAGGGGTTGTGTTCCAATATTGGTTTGTCCTCCAGGTGGGGGTTTCCCTCCAATAGGGGGTGGTGTCCCAATTGGGATTTGACCACCATATAGGGGTAGTGTCCCAATGTGGGTTTGGTCTCTAGGTGGGGGTTGGACCCTAAAGTTAAAATGTCCACCAACAGGAATTTGATAATTAGGAGTGAAAGACTGAGTAGTGCCACTAGGGCCAGCTCCACCAACAAAAGGCGGATAAGACCCTCCAGAGGGGACATGAGGTAGTGTTGGAATAAAACCGGCAACAGTATTGTGTCTAGGAGGGGGAAAAACTCCAGAAGCTCCGATTGGACCCTGAGTAGGGGTAGGGATAGAAGCATTTAACGCATTATACCTAGGGGGAAGGGACGGGGTAGGTCTAGTTGAAAGTGGTGTGCCAATGGGAGCTTGGCTAGCCACCTTATTCCCGGTGGGAATATTCATAGCGTCTGAGACCATTGTAGAATGGGCCATTTGAAGGGGGATGGTTGAGTTAAGGTTGGCTGGTTGGGCATCTGAACGAGGGAAAAAATAGGCAATTGTAAAAGGTATCGTGTCTAAATCAGATGTTTCGGGCAGCTCAGGTGTGACAGTGATATCAACACCCGCTACTAAGCCGAAAAGATCCTGTCTAAAAATGCCAGTAGTCCAAAAAGGATCCTGACCTTCAGGGCCTGTGAAAGGTTCGGTTGGTAATCCATAAGATTCAACAACAATTTCTCCGGATGAATTCACCCGAACAATACTTCTCTTGGAATCGTGAGGAAGTCGAAAACACTCTAGAGAATCTGTAACTCGAAATTGTTTTAAGGAGTCAGTTCTTTCCACTCATGGAGTGGCAATCTCTTGGACTTCACTTTGTTGAGGAGAGCCCTCCGGTGGGTTGGTAGGCAAGGGTTGAGAACCTTCCGGATCTTCTGGGGGTAGTCCTTGCATTCTACATGAGCGGTGTGGAGGATCAATGTTGGCTGAGCTAAATATCTGACAAAAAAAACTCTATGGCCAACTATGGAAACAAACAACACTCGCTAATATAAGCTAGGAATCAAACCAAGCAAACAAAACTTTATTATTTCGAGGTCACTAGTTGGTGATGAAATCCAAAGTTGCGAAATCAAGACAAGAAGGGGTTGGGCTAGGGTGGAAAAGTTACGTTGACGACCTGCTTAACAGACTTACGCCTTGGTGCAAGCTTCCATGCAGTAATTGTGGATTTACCCTCCAAGGAGCCCAAGTGAATTTGGCCAATGTCGATTCCAGGTACTGTGAAGACTTTCCCCTCCACAATCACCTTGTGTAAGACCCTAAGAATATAGGTCACTAAATTTACCACAAACAACAAAGATGTATGGGGAAACAATCGACAGTCCAATCCACAAGCAAGGGCAAGGTATCGAGCCCGAAATCAACTTGAAAGGCTTCCACTCATCATTGTGGGTATACCTTCAAGCGACCCCCATAATACGTGGAATATTTACACTGAGACCAACAAAGCAGGGTGAGTAACTCTGCCAATCTCAATGCGACCTCAGGTTTGACCCTTGTGTGAGAAGGGATTCCTAGGGCAAAATGTTGCTAATGGATTTGAACACTCCCTATCACAAGATATTATTGTGTGTTTTGAGCTTTGGAGAGTGTGTCTCATAGCCTATTCCAAAGCGCTAGCCTAGCTAATGTTGGTGTGAAAGATCCTAGAAAATAAAAGTTACTAAGTAGATTTTATTATTACGCAGTGTTTTTATGGGTTGTTGTTTACACAAGGGGAAGATGGAAATGAAACCAATGTTGTTGGGACCTTGACCCAAAAATATGCAAATAGAGATGAATGATGCAAACTTTCGTTCAATGAGCTCTATCTACGGCAGGGAGAAGGTGTTTTTTTGGAATAATAGAAGCTACAAAATGTACTTTTCTTTCTTGAAAACAATTGCAAACAACCAGGAAAATGAAACTTTATCAATTTTCTCTTCTTAAAAAAAAAATTGAATGTAAAATATTTCTTATAAATGATTACTCAACAATAACGAATGGCTTTAAATTTTCCTTTCAACAACCAAAACAGGGATGTAAGGAAGGAAAGACAAGTAATCAACAAAAATTGATACACTCATTGCACACACAAATCAAACTTTCAATGTAGATAAAATTAACAATGACGAGCAAGTAGCTCACCAAATGCAAATGAACAAAGAACTTTCTAGTCGATGAACAATCCAAAAATGTAAGAAATCTAGAACTCTCAAATCCAATCAACAGACTTTTAATCAACCAAGCACTCAGACATGAGATCAGAGATTATATCCTTGTTTGACAAAAATCAAAAGTAAAACTGGAAAAGAACTAAGAAAGGTCTTCGGTCTCCGAAAACCAATCGAAGACAAGCTAAATATTCAGGAAACAATCATAATATTGGCATAAAAAGATTCCCCCCAGCTAATAAGACAAAACTGGATATCAAGAGATGACAAGACCCAAACCAAAATATTTTGCAAACGCCGCCGTGACCCAACTATAGATCATAGTGCAGACATGGATGGTTTCCGCAAGCCAGAAACAAGCAGTGCGCGTAAATCCGCACTGGGATGGACTTACAGGGTGCAGAAATAAATGGTTTCCGAAGGCTCTGCAAAGGTTACAGTGCATAAGTGTTTTGTAATTAGGAGAATTTTGGAAAAATAACAGAGGGTCTCGGGAAACTTTTAGGCTCAGAGAGTCTTGTTAGATCTCCCACAGACTCAGAGACTGAAACAGAATGGAAAAAGAAAGGCTAAAAGAAAATGGCCAATGAAAAATCACAATTAAGTTGTATCCCCAGTGGAGTCGCCAATTTTGTTATTGGGTAAATTTGTAGATGTGGACATGAACTGATCCCCCTAAATCCACCTGGATCTAGAAAAAAAATGAGACAGAACAAGACGCTTTCCCTAAGTTGTGATCATTGAATTAACTACCAAAGGAGGAATAGATGACATACCTTATGAAACGCTTCCTTATATCTTTTTTGTTCCTGCTTCACTTCGGTGCTCCTGCGAGGTCAAATCTGTAACAACACAAGCCAGCCAACGTGAAAGAAAAAATAGTATAATTCAATGGCAACCTAAACATGTGATCAAGGAATCATGTAATAAAACACTAGTCATTTTATGGGAAAGAGACGTGCCACCGTATTATATTAATGGAAAGTAGAAGATACAACTAGATGCCTTGATGTCGCAAGTTCCCTTTCGATGGTCCTTCGTTCCGACACACACATACACTTGCTCTGAAATTCGTATGAAGAAGATCCACAAAATCTTGATGAACCAATAAAAATCTCAAGCATCACTTAAAACAGGATCCTTCACACAACCTTCAACCTATTCTCTCATCAATTCTCTGCTTAATCTTGATTAACCTTTTCCATGAGAAGTCCATGATTATATAGGAGAAGGTGAAGTGGTTAAAGGGATGAGGATGATCCCACCAAATTAGAGAAACCATTAGGATCACAACCATATGGACGCCACCTCACATTCTATAAGATTCCCCTTCTAGAAACTTCGTGAAACATCTTTCTCCTTTTAGCTTTGGAAGGCCGTCGCACCCTGCTTATAGAGCAACCTGTGGAAACCCCATAGGCCACCTATAGTGTAGCATGCAGAAATCATGGATTTCCGCACTATGTAATATGTGCAGCCTATGGATCCTTTCCAAAAAGTAGTCTTGTAGAGGAGGAAAGAAGTTTCTTTTCTCAGGCAAAAAGTCATTTTGGGAGTCTGAACACATGCTTGTGAAATCATCATCAGGGTGACCAAAATTATGTGTAACAACAGTTTTCTCTTTGAGTATTCCTCAAATGGCCACCCCCTAGATAGATCATGATGCCATGAGAGGGATTCTGCTTGATCTCAACAACAACAAGGGACAAAGGTTACTCTTCTTTTCCCACAGGAACCTAGCAATCCGATTTTCTATCCACCAAGCAAGGGAGCCTACTTCATTACTCACTCAATCATTACAGCTTCGTTTATCGGCTTGATTAGAAAACACTTTCCAATTGCTCCTGTATCCAAAACATCTTATTATCTGTTCTCCTCCGAACGAGAGAGCCTCACATTATCTTGTTCTTTAGGAAGAGTCAAGGAAAGGGGGTCGTAGTCTCCTTCCGGTTGGAGTTGGAGAATACAGGGAGTTGGAGCTTCCTTAAGGTTGGAGCTTGTAAATCAGGGGGTCAAAGTCTCCTTTCGGCTGGAGTTGGAGAACACAGGGAGTTGTATCTTCCTTCAGGTTGGAGCTTGTAAACTAGGGGGTTGGAGCCTCCTTCTAGTCGCAGCCAGAGAATTCTTGGAGTTGTAGCTTCCTTCAGGTTGGAACCTCCTTCCATTTGGTGTTGGAGAATTTGGAAGTTGGTGCTTCTTATGAATGTAATCTTTGATATATAAGAAAGCATTATGTGGTTTTCTACCAATTGAGTTTCCACGTAAAATAATGGTGTACTGTGTGTATGATGTGATGCATTGTTTATGATTATATGTTTATGATATGGTAAATGAAATCATATGTAAATGAAATCATATGTAAATGAAATCATATGTAAATGGAATCATTGATAAGTTAATGGTGTTTATGATTATATGTTTATGATATGGTAAATTCAATCATATGTAAATGGAATCATTGATAAGTTAATGTTCTAATTGAAAGTGGTATAAATTGCTGAATATTGATTCATCCCCCCCTCTCAGTATTCCTACAATATTCACCTTGTCCTTCTTGATATAAATCTTGATACAGAACAATGTCCTCATCTCCTTTCCCTCTTTGTGATGGAGGATACTTAAGTTGACCTCCTTCTCATCCAGATCTGAGCTTATTTATATCTCCCTCCCCACATCCACACCTAGAAGATTCTTCTCTTCACATACTCCTAGTGGTTCTTGAGATTCAACACTAGATGCAAGCCTCCAACATTTTTCTTTAGTGTGACCATCAATGTTGCAATAGTTATAGTGGTTGTTAGGGTCCTTGCACACATGTGAAATGGTGACATTCTTCTTATTTTCAGCCTTCCCCTTCTTAT
The DNA here is from genome assembly GCA_032191745.1 of Picea mariana. Classification (NCBI taxonomy): domain Eukaryota; kingdom Viridiplantae; phylum Streptophyta; class Pinopsida; order Pinales; family Pinaceae; genus Picea; species Picea mariana. Next base: position 23,799 of record JASDQU010190758.1, read on the forward strand.
TGTCACCATTATTGGAAGCTCCATGCTAGTTTGGCTACATAGAATTGATTGGCTGCATCATTTTCTTGTTAAATTCAATGTATAGGATCTACACATAGCCCTCATCAGGTCTTGTGCTTGTATAACAAAAAAATCCTTCTTATGTGACTATCATTGAAGCCAACTAGGTATTTGATGACCACATCTGGGCTCTTGGAATTTATTGCCAACTAAATGTCTTGCTTTTGGAACTTTGTAGTTTAATATTGTACACTATATCCTTGCCTCTATCACTATTAGTGTCACTAAACCCACTTGTTCTCTTCATACTTGATAGGGTAAAATTGGGACTTGAGGACGTATTTGAATACCTCCCACTTAGTTATTGGAAGTTCCCCCCTAGGATAAGGGCTTCGATGTACCTTTCCCACCAAGTCTGTGCATGACCTTCTAGCATGAGTTTGGTAGAAGCTACTTTTTTCCCCTTTCGTACTTTTTGCACACTAAAATAGACTTCTAAACAGTTGCAACAAATTGTTTAACTTATCCACAACTTGGCTATGTCTACAACACCTTCATAGGGCTTGATTTAGAGCTTCACTTCCACTTTAAATAGGTGTTGATAAGATTGGTTACTAGAGTTCCTTTTTCAAGTTTCAGTTCTTGTTTCTCTTCACTTGGCTCCTCATGAAATTATGGTTTCTCATGAGGGTTGTGCTACTAAAAAAACGAGTCGATATTTTTTTGAAGTATAGCCATGAATAATTTTATACCCTTAGAGATTACGTCTACTTGAGATTCCAATGTTGCAAATCTTAACTTCCCTTCACAATGGGTAATTCACTATGCTCATTTTCCATATCTACGACCTTCGACTGCTTCTTAACCCTTCTCGTGTCAATCTATCGATCCATATCGTGCATCCCTCCCTCAAACTTAGACTTTTTTAGTTGAGTAAGCATATATTGGACTCAACCCACACAAATTCCCAAAGAAAACTATTATGGTACTAGTAAGATCTATAAACCACCTTGGATATTCCATTAATGTCCAGTGCCCCACATTAGAACTTAAATTATTGCTACTGCGGTGGGCCTATGCTCATTTGCGGAACTATTCTTTTTATATTTTTATTAATTTAACGGAAATATAAGAACACACTCTATTAATAAATGAAATAGTGAAACCCAAACTCTATTAATAAATGAAATAGTGAAGACATTGCAATATATTGCAAAGTAGTACAAATTGGCTAGAATCGTGGTAGCTTATCTATGAAAGTAGATGCATTGGCTACACTCATTTGAAAAAACCCATTACAAGAGGTTGAAACTACCTTTGTGCGTAAAATCTAAAACCCTAAGATCCAAAACCCTAATCCTAGGAGACAAGGTGACAAAAAAAATGTGAACCTCAAGGAGCCTAGTTGATACGTCAACTTTTAAGGATCCCAACTTTCACATATGATATTTGGTTGTTTCTTGGATTGTTACAAAGATTATTTTGAGCTCCATGTGTTTAGCATCCCAACAATATTAGATTAATATTGCTGGGTCGTGAATGACTGTATCCGGTCTCGACGGGGATCAGTGAATGACAAAGACAAAACTCGTTGAACAAGAAGTCACACGAGATTCAATTCGGTCTCAACGGAAATGATAAAAATATATATTGAACGTGAGTCGTGGGATCGCTAAAAGGGAATAAATAATCCATTAAATTGCGTGGAGATGCTGGACACACTATCCGTTCTTGAACGGGATCAATGAACTAGAGAAAAACACGTTGAACGAGAAAACACAAGAATCGAGGCAACTCCAAAGTCTCAAAAAATGTTAAACGATAAATTAAATTGCGTGGAGAAAGACAAAAGTCACCCAAGATTCTATCTGGTCTTGACGGGAACAATAGAAAAATACGACACGTTTAATCATAATTATAATTTTATTATTATTTTTAAATATTACATAAACAAATAGAGAAATATGTGAAAATTTGGTACCCTCTAAATAGTGTTGTAGTATGTCAACCCATTATCTTTCGCCATAGTTAATGGGTTTATGCTACCAACCGGAAAAATATTTGGATACTACAACATGACAAAATTGAAAAAATTAGAGATAATTGATGGGTTTATGCTATCTTTCGTTCTTTCCCTTGTCACAAGCGATTTGCCACTTGGTGTTTGACCTCCTTGAAACACATGGATGGTTTCTCGAGTGTCATCATAGGAGTCACAATACTTACATCAGAGTAACAACATAGGAGTAACATCATAGAAGTAGTAGCATAGGAGGAACAACAAAGGAGTAACAACACAAAAGTACAACACAGGTCCTTATTCCTCCTACAATCTACTCGTACAAAAATAAATAAAAATGGTTATAGTGATGCGGATTGCCTGAGGTCAAAGATGCTCTTGCATCACAACCACAATTAAAATGGATGTTCATAAAGTTCTATGCACATGTAAATTTTAGAAGTTCAAAAGTTGTGGGTAATCATCATCAATCACCCTTGAAAATATATGTGGTATTGCTTTGATTGTGTTTTTTTTCTTGTTAACATTTGCAAGGATTTGGTCAACAACATAAGATAAAGTCATCATGGTATATCAAGTAGTCCTCCACGTCACTGATCCATTCTTCTGGCATTGTTATTGCTTGGAAACCACATCGTAGAAGTGTGACAACATTTGTGATAACCTTGAGCCCATTACCTGTCACAATAATATATGTAACATCATTATATCGAATGCCTACATTGAAGTCTCATTGAATGATGACCTATAGCAGGATGTTATGGCACTCTCCATCCTCTAAAGTGGCCATATTATAGTCCCTTAATTTGGGCCCTTCTCCAATTTATCGAGTATTATTTTGTATGGGATGGCCAAAAGAGTAGTGTAGGTGCTCATGTTGAAAAGGAATGGCTATGTTTTGACCATTCAATGGTCTACAATCTTCAATTTCAATGATAACTTCCTTATCTACCTTCCCTGTGGTAGATAGAGGCTCCCACAATTATCTTATCTAATAATGAGTCTTATGTCTTGTCTCTAGGGATAAATGTCTTTAAGTAGCTCACCTAGACTCCTTTGATCAAGTATCTTTGCCATAAACCTGCATTTCACTTCTCTAAATAATATCCAAATCAACAACAAGAAGATCTTCATCCGTAACATCACTCACCTTAGCTCCATAATCATCCCTTGTATTTTGCAATGTCCTTTTACAATGCAAGCCTTGACACCATTGTAAAAGCAACTAATGTGAGGACCATCACATTCTTGGCCTTTTTGTAAATCCTTTCAATGCTAGGTTCAATCCCAATATCATCTCTTGGAAAAGAGTTGAACAAAAGGTGCCCACTATTAATTTTATTTTACACAACAATACGACAATATGGAAAGCATGTTGTGCCTTGCATTCTTTAACTACTTTTCCTCTATGATATTCTACTCACTAACAACTTGTTTCAATTTCACCTCCACCTTCACAATTAATAGATTTTCAAAACGCCCTTTACACGTTACATAGATATATTAGTACTCTTATATAAATGTGAAGATATATTAGTACTATTATATAAATGTGAATGAATGTAAATTTAGAAGAAATATAAATATTATGAAAATGAAAAAGTCCAGCAATATCCACACTCTAGAAATACTTAAAAAGACAAACAATAAAACAACAAAATGTTTTCACTAAAATTTATAACTCCACAAAATGTCTCAATGAATAACTTGTTGTTTATGAAGCCTTCTAATTAAAACTGGCATTTAAACATTAACTTTATATATGTTGAGGTGAGCAATGGGATCGCTAAATTCCATGGATAGTGTATCCATTCTTGAAGGGGATCAATGAACTAGAGAAAAACACGTTGAATGAGAAAACGCAATAGTCGAGATTCTATCCGTTTTTGATGGGAAGGTCACTAAACACAATAATCGAGGCAACTCCAAAGTCAAAAAAATGTTGAATGATAAATTAAATTGTGTGGACTTATCTGGTCTCGACGGGATATCTCCTGGGCCTTCGGCCCCTTCGATATTCTTGTACAGGTCTACAAAATTCCCCAAAATCCCAAACTCCCGGAATCTCTTTCCACTCTAGAATCTATGGTGGAGCTCAATCCACCATTAGATCTGACGGATAAGATTATCCACACTTATCGCATAGATTAGACTTGAAAGGAGAGGGGGGGTTCCCACACTTAATTCGTGACCAATCCCATGATGCCACATGGAACTACCTAGAAGCACCATATCATCATGGCATACGTGCCTTGTCCAACCGAGGTTGGACACCACACACAGGGATTTCAGCACTTCTGCACTTCAACGCTTCGGCGCTTAACGCACCATCATGTATCCTCGCATCTCTCAGAGTCTCGGAGTTCCAAAGTTCTGGATTCCCGAAGTAGGATTTCTCAGAAGTGTTTACGTTGTCTCCCTCTAATTGATTGAACGGTTGAGAAGGTTCCCAACGGACCATCGATCAATGTTCCACAATGTTCCTGAATTCCTCACCTTGATCTAATGGTTGGTGAGATTTTTCCAGTTCGGGACTTCGACGAGTTCACATCCCTTACAGGTCTTAACCCATTTAAGTCCCGAAGGTTTACCTACCAGAAAGATCATAAAGGGAATATGGTTGCTTGTTGTCGGTCAACATTATCGCTTACCTTATCCTTCCACTAGGCTTGATCTAATGATTGAAATAGATCCCGAAGGATCCTTAGATCTATGGCTCGCTTTTCTTTGTGACTTCGATATTTCGTGGTTCCGTCCGTTTAATGCATTTTCACTCCCAGAGTGAGTCAATGTCGAATTTGACCGTAACTTATATCCAATGGTTAGGAAATATCCCGAAGATCTTTAGATCTACGACTCACGTAACTTCGCAGCCGAAAAGTTGGTCAGGGTTTAACGAGAAAGAGGATCCCAGGATGACGGATAGGAAACTTCCAGTTGTTAGTCAACCGTCTAGTCACCATTTCGACAGGTTTCCTTCAATGAGATTTGAATGTTATGAGGTTCCAACATCCCGAAGTACCGAACCTACGAAGTCCCAAAGCTCAGAAGGCTTAGCTCCCATTTAGCGTACCGTGGGGTTCCAGGTTACCTGATCATATGGGGCTTTGACAAGCCCCTTGAGGGCTACACTCTCAGACCTTATCCGAGATTTGGTTAAGGCTGTGGACTTGAGCTTGTGGTCACTAGGGAGAATGGTTTGAAGGAAGCGCCTTTCACTTCAAAATCCAAATCTTGTAACAGGACAACGATAACTCTAAGGGATTGACAGGTTCAGAGTTATCCCATAGAGTCTATCCTGACTCTATATTTCTAGGTTTGGTCCCTAGATAGTCCCTTGAGGAATTTATGATCCAGGAGCATCGCCTTCAAAGTCAAAGAAGCAAGCATGGAGGTAGGGATATGACATCTCAGCATGACAAAATTTCAAATCAACATTTAACTCAGAAACATAACGAGTTGTTGAGATATTTTGGAAATGATGTTTTTAAATATATCTTGTTTGTAAAGTCTTATACGACTGTAAGGAGTTGAAGATAGAGAGTGGAAGCCCTTATCTGGTAATAACTAATAGTTATTGTAATAGGACAAGGTAGGTAATAGCTAGAAACTGATAGGATAGGTTCCAGACAGGACAGAGAAGAGCTCGAGGAGCCACTCAGATAGATTTGTTGTTGTATTGTATTAGAGAGAGTAGAGTGGAGTAGAGGAGAGTAGCAGATAGGAAAAGAAGAAAGATACAGTGAAAAACTGTAATACTATGTAATTTATTTCATGAATGAATAAAACAGACATAATTGTTCCAATCCCTTGGACAGTGTTCATTTTAAGGTGTGATTGAATGACTGATGTATTATGTTTGTGTTTTAGTTCATTTCGTTCATGTATGATTGTTTATGGTTGATCATATGAATCTGTGATGAACTGGATAAGTTCCAATCGTTTTTCTTCTGAGAACTCGCATGCAAGGAGTGCATATCATACGTAAGGAGTGTGTCGACATAGTCTTGAATTGACTCAGAGAAGTTCAGAAGGAACGACGAGAACTTAGACCAAGTGCAAGGAGTGCACAGAGTCAAGGAGTGACTAAGTGTTGAAGAAACAAAACAGAGAAGCGCAAGGAGTGTGGGAAGAATTTATTTCAAAGAAATCCTTTGATCTGAGTTTGTCGAGATCCCAGGAACACAAGGAGTGCATGGGAGATCAAAATCCTCAAGGGGATCAAGCTCAGAAGAGATAGCGGAAAGAAATCTACAAAGGGAGTGAGGCTCTGAAGGTTTCACGAGTTATCGGTCAAGATCCATCTAGGAGGGAGTGGGATCATCCCAGATCGTTGGATTTGGGCAAAGTGCACGAGATTTAAGTCTCTTCATGCGTACAAGAGAGAGAACTGTCGAAGTCCCGAAGTCTTGAAGTGATTAGGGATCGTTCATCATCAAGAGGGATAGGTGGCTTAAGATATACAACTCTGGAGCGGAAGCACTTCGGAAGTTCGTAGACAAGGAGGAGGCGAAATCGCCAAAGAGTTGAAGTAAATCCTAACTGTTGATTGCCAGGAAGTACGTGTCAATAGATTGAAGACTTCAGGTGAAAATGCTCAGAAGGTGACTATGCAGGAGTTGAAACTCTCGAATCCCGAAGAGCCGAAGAGATTCACAGTCATCGATCTGTGGGAGACACGCGTCAACAGATCATCGACTTCGAGTGAACACACTCGAAAGGTGAGTGTGCAGGAGTTGAAACTCTCGAAGCCCGAATATCCGAAGTGAATCGTAGCCATCCGATTCAGAAGGACACGCAGCAGAAATCCGTGGACTCCAGGTAAAGATCCGAAGTAAATCGTAGCCATCAAATTTATAATGACACGTGGCAGAAATATATGGACTCTGGGTGAAGGCTTGAAGTGAATCATAGCCATCGATCTGCAGGAGACATCTGTCGATATATCGTGAACTCCGGATGAAATTATTCTAGGAGAAAGTGAAGGTAGAGAGTTGAAAACTCCGAAGCTTGGATTGTCGAAGCCAATCATGACCGTTGATTTGAAAGGGACACACGTCGATGGATCCTAAGAATCTGAGAACGCGTGCTCTAGAGAGAAGGAATTAAAAGAGGAAAATCTCAGTCATCGATCAAGAGGCATCGCTCGAGATCACAAGATCAATGGTCATGTTGAACTACGGGGACAAAAAGTGCTTTGGCTTTAAAAATTTGAGAGCGGACCGCAATCAAAACCACAGTTTTGCCAAAGGGACACATGGCTATTGGTAGTGAATTGCGGGGAGAAAAGTGGTGTGATCTCAAACCACTCTTGGCCACCCCGCAATCACATTCTTACATGAGGACATAGCCTGAGGTCACATGTAGGAAGGGGCTAATGGAAAAGGAGTTAACGCCTAAAATTTGATATTTCGGAAGCACTAAGGAAGAGGTTGTGGGTATCATAGAACCTGCACCAAAAGCCGAAAGGGCCTATGTTTAATTACAAAGTGAGACCATGAAGGTTTTAGAGAGCTGATTTGGCTCGAAGAATCGAAGATCCTTGACCAGGAGGTTGCGTAGCCCGAGGGAGAGTAGGGGGGATGCATCAGGTGGTATCAGAGCTATTGAATTTGTTTGCAGACAACGGACAAAGGAGAAAGGAGATAAATTGATATCATTAGTGGTATCAAGAGTTGATTCTGTTTATAGACATAAGAAGGTGAAGCAGTGGAATCATGCCACCCAGAAGACGCAGAGCGAATCCAAAAATGAAAGAAGAAATGAGGCAACTCAGAATGAGATTGGATGCCATGGAAATAGTGCAGAGGAGAGCACTAGACACTGGAGATATCAGTGAAGCTAAAAGCGAAGAGATAGAGGTCAAAGAAGATGTAGCAGAGGATGATGCAGAAGACCTCTTATTGAAAGTTGTTTCAAGAATAGGAGCCAGAGAAAAAATAGAGGTACCAATGTATGAAGGCAATTTAGAAGTTGAAGAATTGTTGGATTGGGTATGTGTTATGGGAAAGTACTTCGATTATGAAGATATTGAAGAAGAGAAGATGGTGAAGCATGCAATGACAAGACTGAAAGTTCATGCAACACTATGGTGGGATGAACTGCAAACTGATCACAAATGCAAGGCCAAGAAAAAAATTAAAAGTTGGGATAGGATGGTAGCCAAGATAAAATAAAAATTTATCCCAAAGGACTATCAAATCAATCTATTCAAGAGATTGAATAACCTAAGACAGAAAAACTTATCAGTGAAGGAGTACACTGAGGAATTTTACAGACTGGACATCAGGGATGGACAGAAAGAGAGTGATGTTGAAAAAACAACCAGATATATCAATGGACTGGGATATGAAATACAAGAGGAAATCAGCATGATGTATGTTAGTAAAGTTGAGGATGCTTATCAAGCAGCCTTGAAAGCCAAAGAGAAATTGGCCAGACAACAAAGCCAACGAAACAGAGGAGGAAATTCAAGTAGAGGTAAGGGAACTAGCAGAGAGAAGTTCTAGAAACCAAAGCATAAAGCTGGAAAGCATCATAGTCACCTTGAGAAAGGTGGAAGTTCTAAGGAAGGACAACATGGAAGAAGGAGCTATTTTCCTAGAGGAAGAGGAAGAGCCAGAGGAGGTGAAATTAGATGTTATGCCTATGGAAAGACAGGGAACATGTCTTGGGAATGCCCCGAGAAGAAGAAAGACACTAGAGGAGGAGAAGCACACATTTCTAAATCATAGAAGCATGTGGATGCAGAAGCAACAAAAGGAGGAAAGAACCTCATGATGAGTAAAATTATTCTCAAACCAAAGAAGGAGGTAGAGGAACCAGTTCAACGGACAAGTCTATTCAAAAATGTTTGCAAGACGAAAGACATAGTTTGCAAGGTGATCATAGAAAGTGGGAGCACTGACAATCTAGTATCCACAAAGATGGTGGAGAAATTGGAGCTGAAGACAATTGCACATCCAAACCCATACAAGGTATCATGGTTGCAGAAAGGACATCAAGTAATGGTAAGTCAACAATGCCAAGTTGAATTTAAAATAGGAGGTTATAGGGATGAAACATTATGTGATGTAATTCCTATGGATGTATGTCATTATTTATTGGGGAGACCATGGCAATTTGATAGAAAATTTATTCATGATGGGAGGAAGAATACTTATACCCTGGAAAAGAATGGTAGGACACATATGTTGTTACCAATAGAGGACAAAGAGAAAAAGAGAGAAGCTAGTTCAAGTATACTTCTCATGAGTGGGAAGGAACTCTTGAATGAAGTCAAGAAGGAGCAGGAGATGCAGTTTGCTATAGTGAGGAAGCCAAGAGTTATCCTTATAAATACTTCTGTGGAGGATTTACCTGAAGAAATCTAGGAACTGTCAGAAAACTTTGCTGACATAGAAGTGGATGAGTTACCTCACTCATTGCCACCCATTAGGAGTATAATCCATCATATTGACCTTATTCCATGAGCTAGTTTACCAAACAAAGTAGCTTATAGGTTGACACCTAGAGAGAATGAGGAAGTCAAAAATCAAGTCCAAGAGTTGTTGGATAAAGGTTTAGTCACGGAAATCCTAAGCCCATGTGCATTACCAATGGTGTTGAGTCCAAAGAAGGATGGAGGATGGAGAATGTGTATAGATTCTAGAGCCATCAACAAGATCACCATTAGGTATAGATTCCCTTTACCTAGGATGGATGATTTGATGGATTGTTTGAGTGGAGCAAGATATTTTTCCAAGATAGACT
>JASDQU010190761.1:4767-18390 GCA_032191745.1 Picea mariana
CGACGCGGCAATGAAGCGTCGGCAATCTCTCTTCCCAGGTCTCGAAGGTGATCGTGCATTCTTATTCTGTTTTCACTATCCACCTCTACAAGGCATTTGTTCTGTATATTTCGAAATCCGCACAAACCATTCAGACCTGATCCAGACCATATCCTCGTGACCATATCCCTGTCTTTTCCTATGAAAAAACAGGTAATATCTAAAAATATCTGTCGGTCCTCCATATCCAGTGCGTCATAACTGATTTGAAGTGTTTGTTTTATATCCTCCGGAAGTATGCGTTGAAGTTTATCCAATTGGGCTTCCCAGTAAGATGTATTTTCTCCATTGAGAAGTGCTCCAAACACCTTTAAAGATAAAGGCAATCCACCACAGGCTTCTATGAATTTCTCTACCAAAGATTCAAATTCTGGGAGTGGATGTAGCTGGTTGAAGGAATACAGACAAAAGAGTTCAAGAGAATGTTGTCTAGTAAGGCTAGTTAGGTTATATATGGACGACTCTTCGACTCCTGACCTTTTGAGAACATCTTTGCTCCGAGATGTAATCAGTATTAAACTATCAGAGTGGAGAACAGTTTGATCCGGCAAAAGATCATCAACCTGATGCACCTTATCTACATCATCTAAAATTACTAAGAGGTTAGGAGATGAAATATCCTTTTTGAGAATGGCTTTTCCTTCATGGACACTGGCTATTGGTTCATTCCGTCCTGTCAAGGTCTTAAGAAGTTCTCTCTGCAACAAATTTAGAGAGCCTTTACCTGCATGATCTCTAACATCGCATAAAAAGCAGGATCTACTATAACCCGAACACTTCCTATTAAAGAGTTCTTTTACCAAAGTGGTTTTTCCTACACCACCTAACCCCACGATCCCCAAGATCTGAGGTTTCCCGCTCTGCTGTCGCGGCAAAAGGACTGTATTTTCGAAATCGTTTACCTTATCATCCAAACCTGTTGGATGTTTAGCAACGTCCAAAGCTGGTTTTTTCACTTTTTTCAACACCCCTTCAACCACCTTGTCTAATAGCTCCCCTTCATCGCTGATTACTCAGAAGAAAATAAATAGAACTAATGAGAAAAAGAAGTCTATGCATTTATCATGTAACATAAAATAATACAATAGCCAGGGGGAAGTTTGAGTTTTCACCCGTTACAAGCTTCGAGCTCAAAACCGCTTATTTCTGCAACTTTAAAAAGCGCATCTCTCCAATTTTCAATCATGCTGGACTCATACCGCAACTTCTCTTCACGAGTTTGAGGATCCGATGCCTTCTTCTTTTCTAGTTCCCGGAGGGCTCTGGCATAACCTCCCTGCGCCCACCGGAGCTCAGCAGGCTTCACGTGGTAAAATACTGGAATTATCGGAGAATTTGACTCCAACATTAGGACGAGTTCTTTAAGACACCAGGTTGATTCGGCATATCTGCTAGAGAAGATGGCCACATGCACGGAGGCCGATTCAATGGCGCCTTCAATCTGAAGAGTTAAATAGCCTCCCTGTTGCAATTCAGGCTGATCCAAAAAGACTCGCAAACCATATGAATGAAGGCGCCGGTAGAGATGGCTGGCAAAAGTTTTCCTTACATCCGGACCACGATGGTTTATGAACACATCGTAGTCGTAATTAGGGGCGGTGGAGGTGGAGGCAGCGGCGGAGGAAGATTCAGCCATTGCAGATTGGAAAATAGAAATGGAGATGATGGAAAGGATGTTGGACGCTAAGAAGAGCAGAAACTCTGGAAAAAATTGCAACGAAAAACGCTGATGATGGTGTGATGAGAAATTATAACCATTAAACCCTAGAGCCACCGGGCGCTCTGTAAGAGTCGTGTTTCAAGTTTCAACGTGTTTTCACGGGTATGCCCAAGTGTGTGCAGGTGAAGTGAAATGGTATACAACTGGGAACCATTCAAATAAATGAGAAGATGTACACCTGGTGGGCCCTGAACAGATGGACCTTTAACCTTTCATCTGTGTACAACGACTAAATATGAAAGGGTACTCGCACATGGACGAGTTGCGTCCGTAAAACCAAAAGTCTACAAAATGTGGGGCACTCAACGCGTTTTCACGAATCACGGGCATCAAGACAATCCCTACGTCTGTGTGTGGGGTGAAGTGAATATGGTATACAACTGGGCACCATTAAAATTAGCATATTCTTAAAATTACCATTCTCATTCACCATTAAGTGGTGAATGAGAATACGGAGTAGCCAGCTACAACAGACAGAAAAAGAGGATCTGGTCAATCAAAAGCGATGGGCATGATATTCGGGGGCTGGAAGCCATAAAGGCTGAGGCAGTCTCACATTTTTCCCATCAATATAAAGCTTCCTGTTCGCCTAATCTCCTGGAGAAAGTTACAACAGCCGGCCTTTACCCAAGTTTAGTATCCGGAGCTGACGCTGAGGACCTCTTCAAGCCTGTCACCCTTGCTGAAATCAAAGATATACTTTCACATTTTAAAACTGAGAGAAGCCCAGGGCAGAGGGCTGGACTTCTGAATTTTTTTGTTTCTTCTTTGATTTTTTAGGTGAGGATCTACTTCAGATGGTGGAGGACACCCGTATCACTGGCAAGATAGCTGGAGGTATCAATTCAACTTTCCTGGTCCTGATTCCAAAAGATGACAGCGCAATCACCTTTAACGACTACCGACCGATTTCCCTTTGTAATCTCATTTACAAGATTATCTCCAAGGTAATCTCAAACAGAATTAAACCTTTTCTTGGTAGAAGTTTCTCTGCGTAACAATTGGGATTCTTGAAAGGCAGAAGAATACAGGATGCAATCGGTGCAGCCCATGAATGTCTACACAGCATCAAGCAGAAAAATCTAAAGGCGCTGGTCATGAAACTGGATCTCAAAAAAGCTTTTGACTATGTGGACTGGGATTTCTTGAGACTTATCCTCCATGCTGTGGGTTTTGGAGAAAGGTTTATTACTTGGACTCTTTCTTGTGTTACTAGTGCCAATATTGTTGTGTTGATCAATGGGGAACCTTCCACTTTCTTCAGAAGCGAGAGGGGACTTCGTCAGGGATGTCCACTCTCCCCGTATCTCTTCATATTGATTATGGAAGCACTCAGTATTCTTCTCACAAAAAGCTTCTCCGAGCATAAAATTTCTGGAATAAAGGTATCAAATCTCATTAAGATTGTCCATTTGATGTTTGTAGATGATGTACTTTTATTGTCCAAAGCAGATCCTGAGAAATGGCTGATCATACTTGAGGTACTCCAGCGATTTAGTACAGTCTATGGTTTGTCCATCAATCACTCAAAATCCACAGTTCACTACTGGGGTCTTACAAATTCAGAACTCCATAACCTTAAAGGTTCCATCCCTCTTACTTTTAAACATCTAAGTGAAGGCTTCATCTATTTGGGCTTCCGGATGAAACTGGGAGCCTCTTCCCCGAGTGATTGGATGTGGCTTGTGACTACATTTGAAAGGAAAATTGGTTTCTGGTGCCACAAATGGCTATCATTGGGAGGACGGCTTATCCTAGTAAAATCAATTCTTGAGAGCCTAGCTGTTTACTGGATGATGCTGGAGAGGATCCCACAAAAAATTATTTCTACTCTTCGCAGATTAGCATTTAATTTCCTGTGGAGTGGACAAGCTGACTCACATCGTATTCATCTTAGCAGCTGGCAGTCCCTGTCAAAACCCCGAGGGGCAGGGGGATGGGGCCTCAAAAATCTCTCTACCTTCAATGTGGCACTACTGGCCAGCAACTTCTGGAGAGCTGTCTCTCAAGACAACATTTGGCACCAGATCATCCTTGATAAGTACCTGGATTCAATGCCACTCATCCATTGGCTTCGAAAGCCTCTTTTCCTGCTGAAGCGTGCCTCACCTTACTGGAAAGGCCTGGTGGCATCTTCACAGATTATTCTCCACTGGCTCCGATGGCGGCCTGGAGAGGGTACTGAGATACAAATCGGCAGGGATATGATACTTGGACTAGGGGATCGCTCTATTCTCTCATCCGCGCTGAGACTACACCTCCAGACCCACAGCATAACTGCGCTTGCTCACGCCAGAGTATGGACTGGTGCGTCCCCACTGCCGGATGCTTGGTTGACTAGCAGCGACCTCTCCTTGAGAGAACCGATTGCCACTGAGTGGAATCGTTTCACCACAGCCTTAAAGAGCGCAGGGATCTCTCTATCAGCCGAACTGGATTCATTAGTGTGGGCCGGCGGTGATACTTCGGGTACCATTTCAGTTAAAAATTTATATACTGCCCTTCAGCTCCAGCATATAGCCGATGTAGATAAGTTGTGGACCAAACAGTTATGGAACTGCAATGTGCCCCTCAAACTGAGACTATTTTTCTGGTTAGCTGGCAAAGATAGAATTCTTACTTGGGAGGCACTTCAAAGGCGAGGTTGGGAGGGGCCGAGCTTCTGTTCACTCTGCAAAAAGGCTTCCGAGGATCTACCCCACCTCATGATTCACTGTCCATTTACCAGAGCGGTATGGAATGTTATGTTACAGCAGTTTTCCATTCCGATAGCCTGGTGCGGCTCCAACTTATTGATTTGCTTCTCCAATTGGTATGCACATAAAGCGGCCCCTCCAAGCCTGGCGATTCACATTTGCTGGCAATTATGGCTGGAGAGAAATAGTGTGATCTTCGAGGATAGCCTGCCATCTTTACTGAAGGTCATCAATAAGATTTTGGTCTCCTTCAACTGGAAACAGATCTCGGTCAGATGCTTCCCAAGCCGAGCCATTGCTTTTGATTTAGCTGAGGGTCACATCATTGCTTTCTTCGACGGTGCTGCTCATTCAAATGGTTCTTGTTGTGGAGCGGGAGGTACCTTCAGAACTCACCCATCCATAATTACAAATTGGTACCTCAACTGTGGAGCCGGGACGAACACAAAAGCAGAGCTCATGGGTTTATGGGCCACACTTGCTCTCGCTGCCTTATGGTCTATGGATCACTTACACGTCCAGGGCGATTCTAGAGTTATTATTGACTGGATAACAAAAAAGAGCAGGCTCCGCTCCATCCAGTTAGAAGGCTGGATGCAAAAAGCGAGAGATCTTTCTCTACGCTTCTCCGACATAAACTTTCTCCATGTTCCCCGATCCCTCAATAGGGCAGCTAATGCTCTTTCTAAGAGGGCCTTAACTGCAGTGATAGGGAGGCTCTCGGTCTATCACTGCGATAGAGGAACCGAGAGTCCCATAACCTCTATTAATATTTTTGAATGAGGCAGCCTGCTATCTGGTACATCAGCTAGGATCACTACCTCCGAATCTGAACTGTGTTTGGTCTTAAATTTGAAGTCTGGTGGTCTTAGTCTTGCATGCTATTCCTAGTTTCTGTTGAACTTGCCGAATACGGATTGTAAGGGCCCTATTGTAAGTGCTTGCTGTCCACAATACTCTTTTGCAGTATTCTTATGTAAATGAATTTATACGCTATATAAATTCGAGTAATTTTTTTTGGAAAAAAAAAAAGGTGGTGAATGAGAATGTCGAAGTAATTTGAAAGAAGTTCATACTAATGTTGTGAATGGACTAATAAAGATATTGTAAATAAAGTGATGTTAAAAAATGAATTTATGTTTTATGTTAAGAGCATGTGTTTCCTCAAGGTCACATGTTCAACTCCAAAAGGAATAAGGTGTCTACACCTTCCCATTCTAATTGATATCTTCATTATAATCTTTAAAACAAAATTTTAAGTTAAAGATAATAAATTTAATTATATAATTTAACCTAGCATATATATCAGTTTTTGAGTTTTAGATGATTTATGTTTTTTCTTTTCAAAACTTACAATTGTTTTACCAGTTTGAGATTGTAAGTGGTCCTTATCAAAATAATGAACCAACTTCAAATAACATCACTTTATTTGCAATATTTTTCTCAGTCCATTCACAACATTAGTATGAAGACTTTTTTCAAATTACTTAGGCATTCTCATTCGCCCGCTTAGGGGGTATGCTAGTTATAAATAAATGTATGCAATCTTATGGAGTTTTATTTAATAAATTATAAATAAATGGATGCAATCTTATAGAGTTTTATTTAATAAATTATAAATAAATGTATGCAATCTTATGGAGTTTTATTTAATAATATTGGGTTTCAATTTAATTTAATTTATATTATTTTTTATTATAATATTTTTATGAAGTTTTATTTAATAATATTGGGTTTCAATTTAATTTAATTTATATTATTTTTTATTATAATATTTTTAATTAAAAAGATATTTGTAGATATCTATTTTGTTAAAATTATCCAAAACTTACAAGAACAAACACCAACATATTTACAAAAGTAAATATATAGTTAAAAAACCTAAGTTCTAAAAAACACAATAAAAAATGTAACGATAAGAGCAAACATGTATGTCAAAGCTTAAACTCCAATGAAAACAATAAGAGACGTGACCATGAGGAAACTTGAACTTACATGAAAACAAGATCCCACTGACCTCTTCAAATCGGACTTAATCTTATTCAACCGACCAGGGGTTGAGATGGATATAAATAATTGAGAACAATTAATCAAAGGTGGAGGATGTGGGACGATGCGAAGATGGATTATATGGATTGATGCGAGCGTTAAAGAAAAATAATAAGCACTCGCTTTCATCTATTTTCAAATGAGTTACATTATATTCTTCTTCGGTCATCTCAGTCATGTAGGCGATCTCCTCGGGTCCTCCTAGATCTCTCTCACAATTCCAATTGTTTGCTCTCCCTTTGCTTTTGCTTGGGTTTGACGCAAGTCTAGTTAATTCAAGGTAACTTCTGATCTATAGCCCCGAGAATTCCATGGATCTGAAGCCATAAAACTCCATCTACTCTTAATCTACTGTACATGCATTTGTTGGATTGATTCGTTTAATGTTATGAGGTTTTTACAGTAGGCCTGCATTTAATTCGAAAGGGTTAATCGGATCAAAGGGCGCATAAGAAATTGTCATGATGTTCAGCAGGCTTTTTGGGCTGCCAAAAGAGGAGGCGAATCCTATTTCAACCCTCGACAAACTCAATGAGGTTTTCATGTCTCACCCTTCTTTTTTCTTTTCTTATCTATTCGCCCCTGCAATCTCCCTGCAATAAGAGACCTGCAGTAACATGTACCATTCCTTGATTTCGTTGGATTTTCAAGGATTTGTTTTTTTCAACTTTCCCTCAAAGAAATACGTTTATGACCAACGTTTATGATTTTTTAGAAAATGGGCATAGTGGAAAGTTGGAAACGCCTTTTCTCTCGGTCACTTTCAAACTTGCCATTAGCCCACGAATATTCCAAGTAGCTCCCATTGCACTGCTCCGAAACTTTGACGCGTCGAAAATATCTCTTTCTTTCACTGGCAATGGAAATCATACCGGTATGAGGAGGAAGCTTCTCAGAAATTGCACCGTCCCATAGTCAAGGCAGAGTCTCTGCAATTCCCCCTCTCTTCATAATCGTTCGACAGCCTGCAAACTAATTACCAAGGTGTTCCTTGATCGTCCAGCCAAGCAAGATGAACAAGCTCAAGACCATTCTCAAGAGATGGCAAAGATTCCATAGGGTGGGTCGTTCATACTGTAATCTCAATTCCAATTCAGGTGCATTTCACGATGATGTTCAGGACTGGCATGAAGTTATTCCACACGATTTTACTGAAAACAGGCCTTCGATCCTCGTCCATGTAGATAATCACAAAGTGGACAAAGCGCCCTTCACCTGCCAAGAAAACCCTAAACTTTGAACGATTTTACAGGCCTATAAAGAAACATAACACGCGCAGAAAATAGAATCAGAACCTAAAACCTGTGCGAGACTAACTACATGGGTGTATTCATAATCGATCCAAAAATCTATCCATATTGTATTGTGAGAGAGGGAACAAGAACCAAATCTAATGTATTTAGAGGACAGGTGAAGATGCATCGCCATTCTTCGCCCATGAAAACATGGGGTGAAGAAGTATTAATGAGATTGGGCATGTCGAATAAATTTATAGGCGCACTTGATTAAACAAAAGGTGAGGATGAAGCGGTGGAAGAAGATGAACCATAGAGATCAAAAGTTGGCAGAAGAAAAAGAATCCAAAAATTATTATTATAATAATTTTTATGACGCGCATTGGATTCTCCAGAGTTAAATCCAACGTACAGTAAAGGAGCAGGGACAGGTGTAGATGTGCATTGGATTCTTCAGAGTTAAATTCAACGTACAGTAAAGGAGCAGGTGTAGACACGCATTGGATTCTTCATAGTTAAATTCAACGTAAAGTAAAGGAGCAGAGACAGACAGGTGTAGAGCAAAGTGGTACTGGTTGACAAGTTTTGTTCAATTGATAGGTTTTTTTCTCAAACCTGTCAACCACTTGACAAGTTTTCTATAAAACCTAACACTAAATATGCCTTCCGCGTAATAAATGAGAAGATGTACACCTGGTAGGCCACGGATAGGTGGACGTGGAATATGGTACACAACTGGGCACAATTCAAATAAATGAAAAGATGTATACCTGCTAAGCCTTGTACAGGTGGACCTTTAACCTTTCTATGCACAAGGACAAAATATGAAGGGATACTCGCACATGTAAAGGAAAAAACAGAAGTGTACAAAATGTGGGGCACTAGATAGCAGCGATGGAATTTGAGTTTGTACACCCACCACAAACTCTTCCATCACCACGTTTTGTACTTTACGCTTATCTTAGGGCTTTCTTCTCTTTGTATATGGGGTCATCATCTTTTTTACTTTACTTTCACCTCCATATGCTCTCTAACAACTTTTATATGGTCATAATGGATTATAACATGGATTATAACTTTACACATGGGTAAAGGATAAGATGTTCTATGGTGTACATAAAAATTTTGTAATTGGTTATTAAACTAGCATACCTCTAAAGTAGGTGAAAGGAAACACATAAGTGAATAGGGGTGTGGGTGGTTACATAGATCATGGAATTTTGTTTTTGGGAGGATTTAAAGTGATGTAGCTACAAATTGTCAATGTTTAATGTTTTGGATGAGTGATTTAGATAAATCCCCATTCTTCTATAGCTACAAGTCCAAATCTGTTACATAATTTAAAATCAGGAAACACATGATTTAAAATCAAGAGTATCAATCATTTTCATGAAGACCATATGAAAAATCTTCATGAAAACAAAAAATCAAAAAGATGTCATGGGAGGGAAACATGTGATATAAACATAATATGTCATCAATTAAGCAAGGAATATAAGTAATTGTTTTCTCCTTATAAGCAATGATACTTTAGATAATGAACTCTTCTTTGCAATAGAAGTAATTAATAGTTGTTATCCACTGGGAAATCCCCTAAACAATGAAAACACCTTCACTCTTATGAGGCTTGCTTGGCTTGTTAAGGTAAGCATAGAGGTAGCACACAGATAAACAAAAGACAACATATATGCAAATGAATATGTTTAAAATATGATTACAAAAATTTACAAAATAAATGAATATGACCTTATTTACAAACCTGTGGCATACCACTTTTAATTGAAATACTGCATATTGACACCTCACTTTCCTTGCATATGAATGAGCTCTATTATAGATGAATTTATTGTTGCTACCCTAATAAGATTCATGATCATTTTAGTTTAGATTTGTTCAATTTGTTGGCAATTTTGACTTGGAATTTGTGGTTTTTCCCTTGCACAAATGCTTGTGTGACAAATAATTCTTAATGTTGATGAGAAACCAAAAAAAACTGAACATATTATGAAATGTTTAATAACCAAAATATGAGAGTCCCAAAAATATTGAACATCTTATGGACTTTTTAATAAATTTAGAGAGCACCACGACCGAAGAGAATGAAAACTAACCAAAATCCAAAAAGGTTGATTGTACTTTCATGACTTTTTAAACCAATGCAAAGCATGTCGCTTTCAAGTTTTGTTTGTTAGATGCATTAGCTAGGAAACCAATGCCAAGGAATGTATTATGCTGCAATTTCTTACTATCTATAAATTTTCAGTCTCAAACACATCATGAACAAAACTGCCCTATTGTTTTTACTCATGGTGCCTTCTCATTGCACCGATTGTGCATTAGCTTCACTGTTATACTCAAATAAAAAAGTGTGGCCTCTATGTCACTTGCTTATATGATATACATGATTTTATTTTTCTTTCTCTTTCAATAGGTCAAATTTGGACTTCTAAAACCACTGCCTAAACTATCCCATCATGTTGATAGGCTTCGAAAATTCTAGAGTGGGTGGTCCCATGGAAGAGCAACAAAGGAAAACACTGAACCTATATGTGTGAATGATTAAGAAACAAAATACATCGTGCATATTGAATTGAATACAGAGACTCGATCACACCACGTCACATTTATTCTGTACCAAAGTGAAAGAGGTTATGGGCCACCCAAACCCTAAGCAAAACCATCGAATTTGGCCATTATAGAAGCATATTTAGAGTGTATCATCTTTGGACGTTATCTTTGAAAAAAAATGCATAATCAAATGGAACATTTTTGTTTTATGTCTAAAGATTTATCTCCTACTCAAAGAAGAAAATTGTGGACAATTGAAGTATTGTAACATTGGCTTGAGTACAACAACACACGTAAGCATTTGTCTTAAATTTTGAATATACAACCATTTTTAACTTGGTTCAAAAAGGGTATTTGTCGATTTTGTTTGATCAAAGTAAGTCCGACAACAATACTAAAGGCTCTGACCAAAATTTTGTAGCTTCTTGATTAACAAATTTTATTAGAAAGTACATGTATCACTACAAAGCAGTTGACATCCATCTCATTAACGCACCACCTCTTGGAAGAATCAATCTCTACTCCACCAATGTATGGCATTGAGTGTTTGTGAGGTAATATTTTACTAAACAAAATGAAGATTTCAATATAGGTGTTTCATAGGGGGCATTGAATTGGCGTTGTATCTATTGGTAGACTAAGAATGGTTGAAATCCCAATTTGCATTTTAAAGTTGATTGAAAATTTCCACATTAATGAAGTATTTCAAGACAAATTTTAAATGGACGGGATGGATTAAGTGATGGTAGAACATTCTTCATCATAGGCGGTATTCTTCATGATAGGCAGTCCTACACTTGAAAAATTCCACAGTATTGAGGCTTTTAATGGCATACCTTTGAAACATTCATTTTCTTATCAACCATCACCATCCATCCCCTCCCTTCCTCCACATTCCTACCAAGTGCTATCAATCCCATCCCGAAATTAAGGAAGCAAAAAAGACCATATCACCATAAACTAGAGTCTAGAAACCCTAAAACTACTTAACAACACTAAATAATTACATCAATTAAAAAAAAAAAAACCTCCTTCTTAGGTACCCTATAGTTATTTTAGGTCCACAAAACTAGTCTTCATCAAGATTATCTTCCCTAAGTATGCATTATTCCCAACATCTAATAATTGAATCATTCATGTTGCTCTTAATGATTGACCAATGCGAGTGTGGATCCTAAGAACATTTAACTTGATAACTTGCAATTTATCATTGTTATTCATAATAAACATGAATGTCTAACAATAAATTTTGGGGAAATTTCAACATCCGACCTTGGTCAGTGTAGGTCTCAAATCTAGGAAATCACATTATTTTTCATTTCACCTAGTGAGTAATAAATAAAAATCACATTACTAACTCATAAATAAAAATCACATAATGACATCCATGTTATGAGATCCTAGTGATCGCCTCTATGGATAAAAACCAATGCACCCAAGTAACATCATTACAAAAAATGCCATATCAAGATTAATACTAAACATCCTCATCCTAAGAGGAAAAGTATAGTAGAGAATGATAAGTYRTAGAATATGCTAAATCMAACAAATCCAACAATGGGGTRCTACAACTCATTMCCCCCTCGARGAAGCKACATCCTAAGAKAYAATCACCAATAAACATATAAGGGTAGAGTGCCCTCATCTTAGAAGCTAACTCCCAAGTGCCATTAGCCTATGTGCATTGTCTCCATCTAATTTTTACCCATTCTATAACTCTACTCCATAAATGTTGTTGTGATATCCAAAATCTCTAGGGGCTCTATGTGGAACTCACTTGTCCTCCATTTGAATATCATCATAGTCCAAAACATGACTATAGTCAAGTACGTATCATTTAAGCAAAGATACATGAAATGCACCATGAACCACTAAATGTGGTGATAAATCAGATCTGTAAGTCACTATACCAATCTTCTACAAGACCTTGAAAGGTCCACAATAGCTAAGTACTAAATTCCCCCACTTTCCTAGCTTTAATGAACTCCTATTTTGTTTCACTTAGAGAAACACCTTCTCATCAATCTAAAAATTCTGCACTTTTAAGTTGACATTTGAGATTGAAATTTTACACCTTTGAGTTTACATTTGAGATTGTTACGTATCTTCAGTTTGAACTTTGAAATTATAAACTTTTGAGTTTACATTTGATATTGTTGAGTATCTTCAGTATGCACTTTGAAGAGGTGTTTAAATTGATTTCACTGAAGATTTTGTTCATTAAAAGTGCAAATATGTGTAATAAGAATTAAGTTTCATAAAACAATGGTACAAAACTATCAAAAGTACAATAAAAATAATTCTAAACAAGGTATCATGCATCCCAATGAAATCAAATAGTCTTCCTAACATAATGCTTAGAAAAATAACCTATCAACCTATCAAGATGCAACAAATTGTGCCCTGGAAGCCCTTGAGCAAGAAGTGCCAAAAATGTGTGCATTATAAGTGCACAAGATTTTTGCCATTATGGTTTGGTGCTACAAAGTGCCTTTAATGTCAAGTACTTTCCATTTCAAAATAATATTGTCATGGCACCTCCTCAAATAAAGGAAATGAAAATTTAAGTGCACACGATTTTGGCCATGATCATTTGGTTAAACAAAGTGCCTTTAGTGGAAAGTATTTGTCATTTCAAAACAAGTGGTTACGGAGCAACAAAAAGGCAGGACCGAATGCGTGGGACTAGGCGTGAGATTAAGGATGACATCATCATTGAACATTATCTCTTGAAATAGGAGCTCATTTGACTACCCCTTGTCGGTGAAGTCTACACCATAGACATCGTACTCTTTAAACAAATGAGACTCTTTCGTCCACATAAATACATGTATGCCTTTGTTTCGAGTGAGGCTTGAGTACTCCATGCCTGATCGATCATGAATATGATCATGAATATACAACATACCTTATCGATCATGAATATAGAGAGGACTAAATGTGACACAAAAGCTCAACTTGACATTTTTTGTGATAAAGCACATTAATATTGCACCGTGTGAATGGGAATTATTTAATTTTTGGCTAGAAAACACTGGTATGCCATTATCACTTTGAAATAAAATGTCAAATATTTGAAGATCAAACTTATTAGCAATCAGCAGCATATGTTTTCCTCCATTATCAAAGATCTACAGAAATTTCATAAATTCTTTTCAGCCGATTGAAAGTAGCAATTATTACTTCAATTATAATATCTTTCCTTCCTTGCCTGCTTTCGAGAAAATTGAACACCCACCTTGTAATTATCCGCTCCTCCACTAAATATGTCAATTGATGTATTTTGGTGAGAGGGCCATCTCTGTTGTTGATTAAT
>JASDQU010190762.1:0-10137 GCA_032191745.1 Picea mariana
ATAATGTGTTTCCCTATTATATGAAACAAATATGTGCAGTCATCAAATTATTTCGACATTGCTTTTAGTTTAAAAAAAATTGTATAATAGTCAAGTTGTAAACATGGATATGCATGATATGAAAGGCATAGTGCTTGATGTTAGAATGTGTTGCATAAAAAATATGTTCAAGCCTAAAATTTTACAGTTTTATAAGTCCATCCTACATACATTATTTGCAATCCTTAATGTCCCGTGACTAGTATCTCTTTGCAAATCAAGCATTCAAACAATAGAAAGTCATAGAATAAGGTTTTTCATGTAAATTATATTGGCAAACTTGAAGCACCTTTATATAATTGTTATGATTGATTATATAGAAGGTTTGGAAATATGATGGTATGGGTGGAATTATGAAATTATTGTGTAAATTTTATGGTTTTATGTTATGCACACCATGTTTTTGGTACAATCTAATCATGGTGTTTTTATTAATGATGCTCACGGTTCATCATTAATAATTATAATTTTCATCTTCAAATTTTAACCAATGAGTACTCATCATTAAATAAAATTAGTCAAATAAGAATCTATAGTTCAAACCAGTGTCTACCTATCATCATTTACACCTTTATTATTGGAAGTAAGCTAATTTAGTAGATGGATCTATCCAATGTGCGACTGAGTACAAAAGAAGTTGAGCTTTAGTCTTGTTTATGTTTGTATTTTGTGATGAATTTAATATATTTATATTTTACTGACAAGATCATTCTAACATACCTCCACTGATCTTAGTGATCGATTCTTGGATTCTAACGAGATTGTTTAGATCGAAGTTTCACCTATCTTCATCACTCACTTCAAGGAGTGTTCTCAACACTTTTAAAATACATATCAACTTTTGTGAATGCATATTAACATTGGAAGGTACTAGCAACTATGTTTCTCTCGTGCTTGTTCTACTTGGTTTGACACTTTTATCTATGTATTTTATCTATGTATTTTGATTAGTTTTGTAGAATTATTAGGACTATTAAAAACTATGTATATTTTTCTCAATCATCAACAAATATTTCACTCGTATTTTTGATATATTTTTGTGGTTTTTGGAATTTTATTTCCTTTTTATTATAATTTAAGTTCATTAATGTTACATGTTCCTTCACACATCACAAATCTTATAGTACATTAAAGTTAATATTTTTTTAACCAAAACTATTAGATTTAATATTATATAAAAGTTTGTGAGGAAAACTCACAACAAAAGTATAACAGAATAAAAAAATTACATATATTGAGTTTCTCTAGCCATTGATAATAAGTTGTTCCCCAAGAACTATAGAGGATCTAATAGATCAAAACAAAATTTTCTATAATATAATTGATAAAGTAAGATTTCCAAAATACTCCTAAACAAAATAAAAAAATACAATGCATTCATTTATCATATTAAGGGGGGTGTGCATATTCTTCTTCGTAGGATGTTGGTGCATGACTGTTAAATTCTGAGATATAGAATTGGTCATATAGAGAGGAAGCTCCATCAAAGTGGCTTGAATTTGAAAGAGAGGCATGAGACTACTGAGTTCATTCCAAAAAATCTAGAAATTGATTACACAACGCTCCACATTCATCTTATAGTTGTTGAATATATTGATGGTGTTGGATGAGGATATCCAAACTACTGATGACCTAGGATGATAAGCCATTCATCCTAATTTTCATTGCTTGCATTGATTCTCTCATCTCATCCATTTCCGTAACCAAATTATCAATATGTGCCTTCAAACCGATCCAATATTTATGTTCCATAACCCTTATCAAAGTCCAAATCCTAACAAATGAGCTAATGCGGGGGGGAACCAATCTCTAAAATTACCAAAAGTTGAACCCAGACTCTAGGAATTTCCATACCATAATTATTTTTGAGGAGGAGAAGTATATAGCTTCAACCTAATTCTTGAGAGGATGTATGTAACAATATGACCTTTTTGCACGTGAGGCCACTTCGAGAAATGATGGTTGAGACACATGAACTCACTTATTGTCATTGGAACAAAATCTAACCCACTTATGGGGAATCTCAAAGTACATAGACCAGATGAATGAGAGTTCTGAGGAAGGTGGCAGGTCATAAGAAATAATAGAAATGGGAAGCTTAAGGGTGGCAGTGATGTATAACCCCCCAAGGGAATACAGAGGATAGCATGTGATGACACGATCCTGGAGCCAAACAGAGGGTTGATGTAGGTAGAGTGGGTAGAAGAGAGAATAAGAAGAATACCGAGGAGAGACATGTGGCAACTAGAGGAGTAAGTGAGAGCCATGAAAATAGGGGCTAAACATACATTTAGGGAGGAATGAATCA
This sequence comes from Picea mariana, assembly GCA_032191745.1. Classification (NCBI taxonomy): domain Eukaryota; kingdom Viridiplantae; phylum Streptophyta; class Pinopsida; order Pinales; family Pinaceae; genus Picea; species Picea mariana. Next base: position 2,348 of record JASDQU010190762.1, read on the forward strand.
CTAGGGGATTGGATGGGTGCATTTGAAACCATTGATATATAGGGTCCCTTAAGTTTCATGAGTAGCATAGTTGACCTCTTGATCAACTATGGAATCATTGTGTTGAAAAAAGTGAATAAAATCCACTTGAGTGTCATCCTAGAGTTCCATTCTAATCCTCTAGAGTATGGCTTTGAGTCGCAAGTATTTAGGGAGAGATCCTTTCATCATATGGATAATTGTGTTCTTCAAATATCCAAAAATGGTAATTTTTTGTACATTTTTAGTTTTATCTTTCCTTAATCCTTGCAGGACAGCATAGGCCTCTACTTGATTGTTGATTTCTATACCTAGACTCTAGAAGTAGGTAAGTTCAATATATCCTCGAGGACCATAGAGAACCCCTCCCACTCCTTCCACCCTGGGGTTTCCTTTCAAGGCACCATCAAAGAAAAGAATGTGATAAGGTTGGGAGAGAAGCCATGAGGTGAAGTCATGTGATAAGAGATGAATCTACTAGCATGAGTTGGGGTGGGTTGAAATAGAGGGGGGAAATTTCAAAGAAAATTTATCAATCTAGTGGGATTCTTGAATGTCTAGCTACTTAGAGGGGGTGACTTTAGTTGTTTGGAATTTAGATATTTTTAAAAAAGTGGAACAAACTTCCATGCTATTGCTTTAGGGTGCGTTCTGAAATCATATAAGAGAGCTTCGTTACGATCTATCCATATTTTCCAATAGACATATTTAGGAAGCACAAACAAAACCCGCTTGAAGAGGGCCTTGTTTTGAAATGATCCTTGATACATAAAGTACCATCGACTAAAAATGTGGACCATTGAAGAGGACCAAAGAACCATGTAACTTATCCCATGAAAAATATCCTATCAAATAGATATGGAAAAAGGACAATAAATACTCTTGTGAATAAAAATATAAAAGACACCTATGTGGGCCATGGATGCCCTATTTTTTTGAATTTTCTCATGGGAAAGAGTCCAATAGAATATGTTTGTTTTTGGAAATCCATCCAGATTCCATATAGAATTCTCCCAAGTAGCTATGGGTGGGATGTCTGAGTTTGCAATGAGGAATTCATAACCTTTCCAAATAATGTAGTCTTTTGATCCCTAGTGACCAGAGTCTTTGAATGAAAAATGTTGAGGGAAACAACCCTGGAGGAGGAGAAACAAAGAGATAACTTGATCAAGAATTAAATCTGGAACAACACAAAGAGACCAACCAGTTGAGTGACTAGATGACCGATCACAAAGGGAAATTTCATGCAAGGTGGATTTTACTTGTTTCAAAAACCATAATTTCAATGGAAAAAGAGATTGATTTTGAAGAAGAGGAGGATTTCCCGTGATGCTATCAGACAACATATTGATAAGTTTCCCATTACTATGGATCGAATTCATATGGATTTGCAAGAGAATGATTGAGGCTTTGGGAAGCCACAAAATTTGAGAGCCCTGCAAAATAGGAGGGTCACTATCCAAGCATCAAAGTCTTGGACCAAGAAGATATTTGAAGAGAATATTTTGTTTCCCTTCATTATTTTTTCCCCGTGATGATTCTCCATAAACAAATTTCTCCCAAGGCTGAGTTGAAGAATGTAGGGTCTATTATTTAAAGGCCACCATGGAGCTTAGGGGCCTCGACTATATTCTAGTTCACCATATGAAATCGTTTGAGGTTGGTCTTTCTACCTTTACACAAAAAAATAGTGAATCTCCTGAGAAATAGAATATTTGATATTGGCAAGGGTGAGGAGAGATGAAAAATGGAAGATGGGGAGGGATGAAAGCATTAATTTCACCAGAATTACATAGGAAACAATATTGATCCATTGGGTTCCCCACTAAATAAATTTTGACTTAAGATTATCTAGAATGTGATGCCATGCCGAGGGGAGAGAATGGAGACAAAGGGGAATCCATAGATATTTAAAAGAGTGCCATTTTTCTTCATAAGGGTATTGGAGAATCCTGACAATAGCTTCAAGATATATTTTACTCATGTTCCAGGCATAAAGTTGACATTTAGCATCGTTTATTAGACCTATAAATGCCATTTTAAATATGTCCAATGCCTATTTGAGTATTGTGGATATAATGGTGGAGGATCCTCCTATTAATAGGGTATCATCAACAAATTTGGAGTGATTAATTCTCTTGGACCCACAAATGATTTTGATGCCTAAAATGTTTTCCATTCTTCTTTACTTGTCTAGTCTTCTACTCAACACTTTTGCTAGTAAGATATAGAGGATGGGGGAGGGAAGGTATCCTTTCCTCAAACCTCAAGTGACTTTGAGGAATATTGTGGTTCTACCATTCACTAATAGATAAATCCATGGGCTCCCAATGCAAGAAGAAATCCAGTTAATGAAGATATATCCGAACACAAATTTTCTCAAAATGACATATAGAAAATTGTTCCTTACTCTGTCAAACGAGTTATCCATGTTAATCTTAATGATAATCCATTTTTATCCCTTGTATTTACTAGAATGAATATCTTATTGCATCAGGATTATTTTGTCGACATTCTATCGCTTCTCAATAAAACCACCTTTATTTCGAGAGATAAGTTTGGGGAGAAAAGGTTTTAACCGATTAACAATCATTTTGGAGATGATCTTGTAAGAGACATTGCACAAGGATACATGTATAAACCTAGAAAAGGAGGAGGGTTCGCTTCCTTTGGGATAATGGCTACGAAATTCAAGTTAGTACTTTTTCTCATCTTGAAAGAGTGATGGAAATAGTGTATCATTCTGACTAGATCAAAATTAATGATGTGCCAACAAATTTTGTAAAAATGGGGGGAAAGACATTAGGACCAAGGGTCTTGTCCGAAGACATTTGGAAAAAAACTCGCTAAATTTGTTCTTCTATGATGGGTTGGTTTAAGAGATCATTGTCCTCTTGTTTGATTAAAGATAGGAAATTTTATAACATATTTTGACTATCCATTTGATCCACCCATCCCTCTTCAGTGTAGATTCCTTCTAAGTCTTGATAAGTTGCTTCCTTAATTTCATCAAATGAGGTGACAACCTTCCCATCCAATTTTTTATTTCTTCGACTTTTTTTTTACATATTCTTTCTTCATATTACCTGTGGAAGTACTTGGTTTTTTTATCTCCATATTTGAGACACTAACTTCTTTATTTTATCCTCTGTCTTTCTTGTTTTGAATGTAGATCATTTTGATACTTTTTGAATGTGTCCTTTTGCTTACCTATCAGGATCTGGGAGACTATTCAATTTCAAAAATTTATTGTTTTCTTCTAATTGATCCATCAGATCTTTGATTTGGGACTCTGAAGGATTATAGTGAAGGATTATATTGATCTGGGAGACTTAGTGTTTCTTAATTTATTCTCCTAAATATGGACCAAGGAGACATATATCTGTTAGCACCAAGACTAGGAAACAATGTTAAAGAGGGAAGGATCTTGTAGCAAAAGGGGGTTTAAGAAGAAGAGAATGGGGCCAATTTTTTAAGGGGGTGAAAGGGAAAGAGAAATGAGATTATGATTAGAGCCAACCCAAGGGAGGACAAAAGAGGAGAGTGAAAAGGAGGCTTCAAGGAAGGAGCCACTGATAAAAAATGGTCTAATCTAGTAGCAATATGACTAGGACCAAGATGTTTGTTTTTCGAATTTAAGAATCCCTTAGAGGGTTTTATGTCAATCATGTTTAAGGAAGCTATTAAATCCTCCATGTGTTCTCTGGAATGGTCATGAACAAGACTACACCTTTCTTCTCTTTTTGGGAGAGAATGATGTTAAAATATCTAGCCAGTATATAACAAGATCTTCTGACCTAGGAGCCCCATCAAAGTGCTCCAATAGGTTGTTTTATCCCTAAAAATATTTGGTATGTAAACATTAACTAAATAAAGAAATTTTCCTAAATAAAGGTGGATTAATATTACCAGTATCTAGTGTTGAGTGACATGAGAAAATTCAAATTTGAATATTCGAGAGTTCCATAGGGTATAGAGGCCTCCTGAAGCACCTCTCAAGCTTGTTGCTATTCTGGAACTAGAACACCAAATAAATAGACTCTCTTGAAGGATATTTGAATCCTTCATTTTTGTTTCCTGGAGCATGAGTACATGGGGTTTCTCTCCTATGACTAAATATTTGACTAGAGTTCTTTTACATTCACTCCCTAGCTCTTTGTAATTCCAGGAAATAATTTTAATCATTTACCTATTGGTTTGGGCTTTCTCCCTTTTAGAGGAAAGGAATTACCCTGAATTATGGAGCGTCTCGGGTCCTTAATAAGGACTTCATCCAAAGTTCTTGAATGCCTAGGTCTCTTTCTTTATTGATTGTCATATCCCTCTTATGCTTGTCTGATTTTCTCCCTGGTTTTTTGGGTGGGGTGATTTTTGTTGTCTGTTTGTCTTATTATTCCTTAGATATCTCTAGAATTTCACCTTCTTTTGGGATGGTGGAGATTTCAAAACCATGACTAGGTTTTATGGGAGGAGGTTCTTCAAAAATGGAGTGGACAGGAATGGTGGTTTCAGGGGAAGGGAATTCACCTAGGAAATCCTCATCATTGAGATTAGCAGAATCACTAGTGAGAATGGAAGTGGGGAATTATTTTTTCTTGAGGGGGGGTTATTCATTTGTTTTCAACAGGGAATCGTATCGATTTTGGCTAATCTATGGGAATTTCTTCTTTGGATTCTCCCTAGAATGGGGGTGGATAGAGGGGTTGGGGTTGGGTGGAGATTTTTGGGGATAATGTATTTCTTGGTTGGGATATTGAGTCTACTTCACACCTTGCCTCCTTTTCTTGGGATGTTTCCATTGTTCCTGACCCTTGGTGGGTGTTGAATCCTAAGTTTACTTCGATCAATTTTTAGTGAAATGTCCATATTCATGACATTCCTTTCATTTGAAGGGGATTTGTTCATAATCAACTTTTCAAAGGTACGAGCAGTTGCCCAAACTTAGATGGATTTCTTCAGGGAGATGCTTTTTTAGGTCAACTGATGCAGGAGCATCCTTGGGCTTGGGAAATCTGCATCACCCAAAAATATTTCCATTCTGCAAATATGAAATAAGTCGAATAAGCATTGTGTTGGTGGGCCATTTTATTTATTAATTTTGTTGTAAATTCGAACTGTTGATTACTCCTGTAGCTAATCTTCTTATGTTGAAACTCGTGCTGAAACACATGCACATAATGAATTTTTACAAGTGGCACGATATTTATTTATTTGCAACATTGTGGTCGTACGCATTTGATTTTTCCATGAAGGTATGCATTCATGATGATTCCCAGAGGAAAAAACATGACCCGAGGCCAAAAGGAAGTTGAAGCAATCTAGAAGACAGAGAGACGGTTTGAGTAACAACTCATTCTTGGAGGGAAGGTAAATTGTTTCAGAGCCAAGGAGGAGTTTTAAAAAGAAATGGAGCATTATTTTGAAGAGGGTTGGTGAACCAAGAAGCAAGGAAATCGTAGAAGGTGGAATGGAGAGAAAGATTCCAAGTTGGGTGAGCACGCAGGAAGGGCGAAACAAAATCTCAACCCATACATGCAGACCATTACCCTCTGGACGATTTCGTATTTTTTTTAGCCATGCAAGAAGCAATTCATGGCAGTCTTTTTAGTTCAGGATCAATGTAATATAGACAATTTTTCTCTACATTGAATTAATAAATGAATGGTATTGAAATTCATGGGCTTTCGAGTGTTTTAGTTTCCAATGGATTCCTCATTATTTGAAAAAAGCGTTTTTTTTTTCCATTGTACATTATGTAGAAGGCTGTGTGTTTTAATTGTGTGTGTGTTTCATACCATTTAACTCTGCATTATGTGGTATCATAGCTCGATTATTCTTTGGGATTAACATCTAATATGCTTCTCTAAGTTAGGGAACATAATACCCATTTGTGGTCGTTTCTCAACAAGACTGTTGAAAGTCAATTTGAGTTATAGAACCATGTGAGGTATATGGATGTTGGTGAGACACCTACAACTTGAAGGAATGTCACCGTGAAGGAGAGGAGTAATAAGGGGAGGTGCAGGAAATCCAGAATTGGAAAATTTGAGAAGAAGAATAGAGGAATTGGAAAATTGTAGGAATCGAGATGATGAAGTATACTTATAGCTAGAAAAAGAAATCGAAGATGAACGGGACGATGATGAAAGAGACCTAACAACTAGACTAATTTTATATTTGAGTAACAGGGGTAGTGCAAAGGTTGAGGTTTCTTGTTATGATGGTAGTCTGAGAGATGATATTCTCATTGACTAGATTGGAGAACTCGAAAGATACTTCGAGCATGAAAATGTTCAGGATCCAAATCGGGTAAGATTCGTTGTTACAAAACTAAAAGGCCATGCAACATTATGGTGGGATATGCTGCAAAAGGATAGAGTGAATAATAAACTGGAGAAAATTAGAACTTGGAAGAATATGGTTACCGAGGTTAAAGAGAAATTCCTTCTAGTCGATTACTAGCTAAAATTGTTTTGACAAGTTCAAAACCTCAGACAAAGGGATACATATGTCCGCGAATACACTAAAGAGTTCTTTAGGTTGTCACTCAGAGTATGCCTCAAGGAAATAGAATTCCAACGAGTTACAAGGTATGTAAATGGGATAAAGTATTTAATTCAAGATGAAATGACCACACACTATTTCTGCATTGTTGATGAAGCTTATCAAGTTTCCATGAAGGTAGAAGAAAATATTGAGACCAAAAAATAGCCTAGAGGTAGAAGAAGAGGTTTTAAAGGAGGAGGTAAAGAAGGAGCTGTTAAATTCAGTGAAAAGGAAGAACAATCTTCCAATGGTCAAGGTGGAAGAGAAGGAAATGGAGCTGGTAGAGGCATAGGATTCAGAAGAGGAAAGGGAAAATATTTAATCACTTTTTTTTATTGTGGTGTAGAGGGACACAAGAAGTCTGAATGTCCAAAATGGAAAAATTCAGGGAGAAGAGGTGAAGCACAAGAAAACTTCACATAGGATGACAAAGCTTCAATAGTTGGATAAAATGTGATTGTTCTTGAGAAAGAACAAGGTGATATTTTTTTGTTCTGAAGAGTGTTTCTTAAATATGAACAAAAAGAGGCAAAGGAACTAGAACAACGAAAGAAAGTTTAAAAAAAAAATGTAAGGTTCAAGTAAAATGTTGTAACATGATTATAGATGGAGGAAGTATAGAAAATTTGGTATCCACTGAAGTCATGAACAAACTGAACTTGACAAGTTTGAACCATCTGAACCCTTACCATGTTTATTGGCTAAACAAGGGACAACATGTGACTGTGATTAAACAATGTTTTTTGAATTTTCAAATAGGGAGTTTTCAGGAGAAGGTGTTATGTGATGTAATTGAGATGGATGTGTGTCACATATTGTTGGGAATACCATGGTTGTTTGATCGACATGTTAACCATGATGGTAAGGAAAAAACATATGAGTTCAAGAAATATGGACAACGATATAAATTAACACCAATGCTGGAGGATACAATAGCAGCAACAAGAAATTGTGTTGATATAAACATGAGTAGAAGTAGGATCATGCTATGTTCTGCTAAGGAATTCTTACAGGAAGAAAGAAAATCAACATTCTATTAGCAGTGATTCTGAAAGAAGTGAAAAGTGTAGAGGATCCAAATGATGTACCTACATAAATAAAGTCATTGCTAGATGAATTTAAGGAGATTGTTGCTAATGATCTTCCAAAAGGGTTGCCTCTAGTGAGAATTATTTCTCATCAAATTGATTTAATTCCTGGATCGAGTTTACCTAATAAATCACCTT
>JASDQU010190765.1:2311-15627 GCA_032191745.1 Picea mariana
ATTTTAAATTTTAATGCATGTGCCTCTCATATAGAAATCTTAGACTGGGGAAGAGAACTAATTTTCAGGTAGAATAAATGCATGTTGCATTTTTTATTTCTTTTTCTTAAGCTCAGTTCCAATTAATGTGAAACTTTGACACATCTGATTATTGGTTTCGAAATTTGGGATAATGTTGTTGAATTTAATCACTCTAATGAATGATAATTTTTATTTACGGATTATATTTTTTTTATTTTTTTTATATGTTACCTATCATTTAAACATGTAAAATTCCACCAAGGAGATCATCCGCAAGAACCCATACGAAGTCTCCTAAGGGGAAGCAACTCAAAGAACCAGTTGAAACCTCTTAGCAAAAACTAGTAGAGATTGAAACCTCATTTGAGGAGTATGTTCCTATCTTTCATATACCTTCACCCAAGGAACATCGACCAAGGTTCATATACAAGGATACTGAATTTTTCATAGGAGTAGAAACTCCTTTTCCTGGATGGAATGAAATGTATCATAAATTTTGGATGGAATAATACCCTAAAGTAATCCCTCATACCGATCCTGAAATGAAGGAAGTTAATAATAAGGTATTCGTCAATATCAGAAAGTATTTTTTGCATTCTCCTGTATTGAGTTTTACCATAATTCCCTACTCCAAAGTTATTGAATGGATTATCAATAATAGCATCATAGGAAATTACACTATAATTAATGATGAACGAAAACATGTGGGATATTCTCTATTAATTCATCTAGAGAAATATTATAATATACCAAAGACAAAAATGCACTTGATTAAACTCTTTGTAGTGGAGTTCCATGAGAAACATAATGTCAATAAAATTATATCGAGCTAGTGGAAAGAAGACATAAGGTTTTTCCATAAAGTTAACAATAACTAATTCATTACCAACCTACAAGAGCCATATGTGTATGTCATGGATATGATAACTAGAATATATGGAGAGAAATATTAGGTGCATTTCAAGGATGCTTGGGTACCATTATCTTACACATTGGTTACAATTGGAAGTTTTCTAATTTGCAAATCAAATGCCTAGATTTCACGAGGACAGATCGATGGTGGTTGAGTCTCCATCTTTTAGAGCTCGTGACTTTTGATCTCATCATTTGATTTGAGAAAACGAGAGCTCGTCAAAAAGGTAAAGAAATGAGGAACACATTTGAAGTAGTTTCAATGGATGAAATATCAGTTATCAAGCCCTAAAAATTAAATTACATTCGATACTATCTCTTGGGCTTGGAAATAAGTTCTTTTTGGAAAATCGTTTATTTAAAGAAATTCTTAAGCTTCTAAACTAGGTCCCAATTGATGGCATGAATATCTCAGTTCAAATTTACAAAGGGAAAATAAAATCCTAACTAAAAAATGGTTTCAAGAATATGAATAAGAGATTACAAAAGAAAAAAAGAGGCATATTCAAAGGGTTGGCAATTGGCTATTAGAGAGCTTTCCATAGGGATCTTTTGTTGGAAGCAATTTTTGGCATTTTAAAAGATTTGTGAATTAGTCTTTTTGACTGTATCCTTCATATTCGTTTATGTTTGACTCTCTCAATGTTCTTCCATACATTCTCCATGACATTTTAGGTCCAAAGGAACGAAATCCTTGCTTGTAAAAAGTAGGTGCAGTTTATTTAAGTTTATGTAATTGTCATTGAAATATTGTTGAGGATGTTTTATCCCTCTTGTTTTAGACATTGTTAAAATTTTTATATTTGTGGTATTATTATAAATTTCTCCCACAAATAACTATTTTGGGTAATTTCATTAGTGATTTTTCGAACTTTGGGTCTAAAGTATGAGATTTCAAATGTATTTTCGATCAAAATCAATTTTTTTGAGTTGCAATGAAGTGATCATCTAAAGTTCTTTGGTGATCTATCCATTTTAATTTTCTTTCATCTTTCAAAGTTGTAGTTTATTATGGGTTCATTTCATTTCAAAAGGAAGGAAAAATATGTATCAAAATAAAAATCTATATGAATCTCTTTCAGTTGTATGTATTCACTTTTATTTCCATGAATAATATGATGTGCTTAATGAATAATTCTTCTAAATGAGAGATTTGTTGGAAAATATTTTTGGGTATTATCTTTACCACTCACCCATTGCATTCATCTAGAGCCATACAAAGAATCTTCCAATATATCCAGGGAGGAGAACCACCTCTATAAAAACGAGGAGTGTCTTTTTTGTTCCCCACAAGATTTTCTCTCAAATGTTGGTCATTTTCCCTTGACCAAAAAAAATAAAATCAACACTTCTACATATAGTGAATTTGTGTTTTAGGTCTAAATTGACTATGTTTTCTTACGGGGTTTGACTCAATTCCTTAGAGGCTAATTTTCATCGATATAAGCATGCTTTTAAAGCTAATATATTTTAAATTTTAATGCATGTGCCTCTCATATAAAAATATTAGAACATGGAAAAGAACTAATTTTGTGGTAGAATAAATGCATTTTGCATTTTTTATTTCTTTTTTTAAAGTTGAGTTCCAATTGATACGAAAATTTGACATAGCCGGTTATTAGTTTCAAAATTTGGGATAATGTTTTTGAATTTAATCACTTTGATAAATAATAATTTTTATTTATGGATGAGATTTATTTTTACTTTTCTTATATGTTACCTATCATTGATACATATAAAATTACACCGAGGAGATCACCTGCAAGAACCCATATGAAGTCTCGTAAGGGGAAGCAACTCAACTCAAGGAGCCAGTTGAAACCTCTTAGAAAAATCTAGTAGATATTGAAAACTCATTTAAGGAGTGTGTTCCTATAGTTAAAATACCTTCACTTGAGGAACATCGACCAAGGATCATATACAAGGATACTGACCAGTTGAAACCTCTTAGAAAAATCTAGTAGATATTGAAAACTCATTTAAGGAGTGTGTTCCTATAGTTAAAATACCTTCACTTGAGGAACATCGACCAAGGATCATATACAAGGATACTGAAGTTGTCATAGGAGTATAAACTCCTTTTCCTGGATGGAATGGAATGTATCAGAAATTTAGGATGGAATAATAATCTGAAGTAATCCCTCATACTGATCCTGAAATGAAGGATGTTAATGATAATGTATTCGTCAATATCAGAAAGTATTGTTTGCATTCTATTGTAGTGAGGTTTACCATCATGCCCTACTCCAAATTTATTGAATGGGTTATCAATCATACCATCGTAGGCAATAACAATATAATTAATGATGAAGGAAAACGTGTGGGATCTTTTCCATCAATTCATCTAGAGAAATATTATAATATACCAAATCCAAACATACACTTGATTAACTCTTTGTAGTGGTGTTCCATGAGAAACATGATGTCAATAAAATTCTATCCAGCTAGTGGATAGAAGACAAAAGGTTTTTCCATAAAGTTAATAATATTTACTTCATTATAGATCTACAAGAGACATATGTGTATGTCATGGATATGATAGCTAGACTATGTGGAGAGAAATATCATGTGCATTTCAAGGATGCTTGGGTACCATTATCTTACACAGTGGTTATAATAGGAAATTTTTCTAATTGGGTTGCCATTTTATCTTATCAATTTAACAAGAGCATCAAGAAAGCGCATAAAGTAAAGACAAAGCCAAGAGAAAATAAAGTGCATAAAGTAAAGTCAAAGCCAAGAGTAGTCTCGACATTCTATATGGCATGCTATATTTTGGATGTATCTTGTGCCATTAATGTTTTTGGAGGGATCAATCTTAGTTGGCATGTTTTAGAATCCTTAGTACATGTCTATCGAAATATTTTTGGGGAGAATAGATATAAGAAGCACTATTCATATATTTGTGATCATTTCTTGGCCTCACTATACAGGATTATTTTATGCAAATAATTCTCAACACTAACTAAAGAAGCTATGAGATTGATTGGGTTCATTGGAAATTGGTACCTCTAGGAGGATTATAACCACCTAAGAATATTTGGTGTAACTACAACACCACATCTATTACCCGAATATCTACCAAACAAATCGGTTTTGGGAGAGGTGGCGTATCAAATAGTGTTGCAGGGTTTCAATGCTTCATTGTTGAAACAAGACAAGAAAAAAATCTTCATTCCATACAATTTTATCTTGGTTCACTACTATTTCAAGGATCTGAGGCATGCTAGTCATGAGGTTAGTTATATCCTTGAGTATATATTTCATCATGGCCAATTTAAAATACATAACCCTAAAGGGACGGTAGCCAAGAATTGTGACTTAATTTCCCTATATTTTCCATACACACATTAACCTTGGTAACTTGATCTTCCATATGAAAATGCCATGAATTGGGAAGAAGTCTAGGCTAAGTTGAAACACCCAAGTTTTGCATCTTTTAGTGATATGTCCAGAGAAGAGAAAGAAGAGTATATAAATAGGTGGTTAGCTTAAGAGAAAATAACTATAAGGGAAACAAAATAAGCTAGGAGGCTTGAAGAAATAAGGCTCAGGGAGGAAGCTATGAGAATGGGAATTTGAGACAAGAAAAAAAGGTAGCAACAAAAGGAATAATTGAGGAGAAAGTCTAAAGATAAAATTAGAAAGAAACAAGAAGATGAAAAGAAAAGAATTTGAGTCAAAGCAAAGGAAGAAAGAACTATAAGAATCTTAGGAGAAGAAATTACTAGAAGATGAACTAAAGAGAAGATAAGAAGGAGGAAGAGAAAAAACTCTTTGATGAGGAATTAAAACATAAAATTGAATAAGAACATAAGATGTTAGTTGGGGATCAAAGAAGGAAAGAGGAAGAATAATTGCATCTAAAAAATAAAAAAAATGAGGAAGAAGGAAGGAAAAGGAAAATAGAAGAGGAAGAAAAAATTAAAAAAAAGATGAAGAAACACTATAGTAGGAATCATCTCATGGTGGATTAGGTATTGATGAGACTACACGTGATGAAAAAAATCAATCAAAGCGGGCCCCAACCCAACAATAAACATAGCATGCTACATCACCACCCAATGATGTGACAAACTTAACAGGGGATGATGAAGTTATACCTAAACCCAATGACAAAGGAAAATAACCACTTATGGAACAAGGGAATATCGCTATTAGTCTAGAAAATATATTTTCATTTAGGGATTAGCCAATTGTAGAGCCCTTGGAAGAGGTGGTAGATCTTGATTCTATAGCTCATAATCGATGCAAGAAATTTGTATTCAAGAGGAATCAAAAAAGGAAATAGATATATGTAGTTAGTGTTATTCTTTGCACTACTAAACAATCTCTACTAGATATAAAGAAGGCTAAGCTTAGTGACTTGTTTTAAGTTGGGATATCTATATCTCATGCCACTATTTATAAAGATAATTATAGAGTGGATGAATTTGAGAGTATGAGAAATTATATTGATACATTGAAGAATCAAGTAAATATTATAAAGGATTTCAACATGTTGTGAGTAAGTTCGTCGAGGAATTCCTTGAAGAAGATACAGTAAATGAAAAAATTAGGGAAGACTTCATGGCCAAGGTATTGGATCTAAGAGTACTGAGCCTGCAATTATCTATCATATATAATGAAAATATAATATGGGGGAATAAATAGACAAAGGTACGATATTAAATTTGATTCATCAAGAATTTTCAAAAGAGTTAGAGTCACAAGGACCATGGAATTAGAATGTTAGCGACAGAAGAATTATACAAAATTGAACAAGCAACAAACTATTAGGGAAATTGATCAAACGATCTTAAAATAAGATATAGGATGAGTGGAAGGAATGCATCAAAGTAAAGTATCTTGTTGAAGATACTACTTCATGTAGTAGGTTACCAAGCTTCAACCCTCCTGAGGGTTTTAAGCTTATGAGATATTGAAAGAATTCAAGGAGCTAGAAAATAAGTGTGAACAAGAAGTAAAAGACATATATTTGCTACAGTGTGGGTATATTCAATGGTTTCTAAAAAGTGAAGCGAGGGTGGAAACTCATATAGAGTCAATTTTTCCAAAATAAGAAAGTATACCAAGAGTTTCAATCAAGAGATACAAATGTTTAGTTCCCATAGAAAACAACACATTCACTTATCAATTCTTGTGTGATGATATAATAAAATAGTACGGAAAATATGATGTTGAACATGCACTAGTCAGAACACCCAATTCGCCTGAGTCATAGCATCTTGCATGGCTTTTGTGACCATTTTTCATTTTCTTCTTTATTATGATTTTGTATGAGAATTCAATTATAAATATGTAAATGGACTACTTATAAAAGTTTCTTTGGATCTGAGGTGATTGATGAAGGATAATAACCCATAACTATTTCAAGTTTAATTAAAAAACTCTCTAATTGGAGTCAAGGGACATTTTGCTAAAACTTTATGTGTTCAATTATTCTAATTTGTGGATTATTTTTCTCTTGGATTGATGTCTCATGCATCTAGTAAAGAATTCTATTTTCTCAAGTTATCTTGTACAATCCGATGAATTGTTGGTTGGTTATCTTTGTAATGTGTGTTTTTTCATTTAATAATATATGGTTCATTGTGGAGTTATTTCTATAATCAAGTATATATATTAGATGGTGAATCATTGTGTTAGGTTCTCATATATAATATCTCTTTCCTTTTTGCATTAGAATAGATTATATTTCATGAAGTTATTTTGTAGTGATATTTTATGGTTGAACTATTTCTTAGAGTAACAAAGCTACAAAATCATTTTCATTGACTGTTCTTAAAGGTTATCTTTTGGAAATATATTTTTTTATAAAAATATTTTATATTGGATTTATTTATTTTATTTAATTTGTAAATAGAAAATACTTTAAAAAATGGAAAACAATTTTGAATTTGTTTATAAAGCTTATTGAACAATTTGTAGATCATAAACTAAAGGATTATTCCATTCCAAAAAGGGGAGAGTCTAATTGGACCTCTTCCTTCGGTTTAATCCCTATTATTGAGTATTGAGAATCCAACCCCCTCAACATGTTCTAAAACAATAACTCTTATTATTGTTGTTTTATATTTATAAATAATTTTCCTCAATAGAAAAACTTCCCTCATTTCACTTCTATTAGAACCTCTCAACGAAAGTGGATGTCTAGTTGTGAATGGTTTCCATGCAATATGTGGTTGTGATTTGGTTGCCATGAAATTTTTTATTCCATGCTTGTATTTTTCTGCATTTTTTATTTTGTATCATGCATATATTTAATTAATTCAGGGCATCCCTAGGAGACATTCTCTGCAATGTCTATGGTGAGTAGGTCTCTTGAGGGACATGATTCTAATGGAAATTTTAGTAGCTACCTATCCCATGGTCGAGAGTGTTGAGAAATGACACCACACTAGGATTCAAAACAACTTCACTGTGATCCTAAATATTGATTAACATACTTAAGTTCACAAGAGATTTATATTAGGAAAAATCACTAGTTGATCACTAGGATAAATTTATCAAATTTGGTGTCTAAAAGTGATCTAGTATTTTTTATGTGGTGTAGGTTTCCCATTTTTTTATCATGCCTATCATGTTTTGTTTTACTTTTTGTGCTAGTATGAGATATAAGGTGTCATTCCATAATTTCTGAAGTGTTTTCAACATGCTACAAATCCCTATTTTTAGTGGTTATAGAACCTTGTTTTCTAAAATAACATTTTTAGTGATTATGGATCCTATTTTAAGTGGCTATAGAACATTGTCTCATGGATCCTGACATATTTTTATGCTTTTGGTCATCTTTCCATCATTATGGATGTGTCCTTCAATCCTTCCTTTAGTTTGCATCATCCTTTCCATACTACATTCTTTTGGTCATATACACGTCAACTACCTACAAAATGCTATGAAAGTTGAGGTGTCTTGCTCAAAAGGGAAATTCCACTTCTTTCTTTTATCACCAAACATGAAACAATTGGTAAGTATAAGTATGATGCCAAACATTTTAATAGTTTATCAGATTTCATTGGATTCTATGGATTTGTATTTGAAATGACCTTGAGCCTTATATGTAGCCTCTCCTTGATTTTCCATCTACTAGTCGTCATAAATTTTCTTGCATACATTACATTTAACTATTCAAAGGATATAACATTTCTCTTGATAATTTATTTTACTCCAAAAAAGGGTAGCGTTGTTTATTGGACATTTGTTCAATATTTAGTTAATTACATGTCATTTTCCCAACATTTATTTAATGTCTCAAACATTGAACTAATGTCGAAGGTTAAACGTTTAGATTTGACAGATGTAGTATATTTGAAATTTAGTGAAATAACATGATCCATATTGGATCATTATATTGTTTTTCATCTATCTTGATCCTTTCAGAGTGGAAAAAATTCAGCTTGTAGGGCCATTTTAGTAGCAGGTCCCAGTTTGGAAAATTGGGGTCTAGAACCTTCAAGGGTCATTTTGAGGCATCAAATGGAATGTTTTGGGGTTAAAAAGTTTCCATAATTGCTCATACCCCATGACGTTATTCAACACATCAATACCTTTCCAATGATGCAAAAAGCGTGTTAATCTGAATTCGTATGAAAATGTTATGCCTCTCACAAGTTGACTTACCATGTTGACCACTATGGTATTAGAGGAAGCAACGTGAGCCCCCGTTACTCATGCATATTGGGCTATCCACATATGTAATTTCAAGAAGATTTTATAAGGTCCAAAACCCTATCACAATTGAGGGTTTAAGAAGTAAAAAACCTACCCTTAGATGGCTATCGAGTTATGTTAAATATCGGGCCACTAGGAGAAGAAGGGGTTCCATTATTTTGCATTGTATCGTATTCCATATCTAAGTAAAAAATATGAGAGTGGTATTCAGTGATCATAACAAAGGAGGAGAGATTCTCTAGTAGTCATACATGCCATAGGTAAAAGGAAACTCCATGGAGAGTGCCTCTTTCTTTGTACTTTCATCATTTATATACCATAGAAAAGAGAGCAGAGAAGCCTCACGTTCTAGCTAGTTTTTCTCCCATATTGGGTTTCCTAGGTCATATCTTGTGTTTATTTATGGAGGGTGTGATTGTATTTTATTGTTTTCTATTTTCCGCATTTTATCTATTTCATGCATAATCAAGAAAATCAGTAACTAAATATTTTGGAGATCTAAGGTAAAATAACCTTAATAGTAAATATTTTAGTATTTATCATATCTATTGTGATGAACTATTCCAGTGGAATAGCCATGTAAGTTTACAGATCATATTGCTATCAGAGAAGGTTTTTATTTTGGTTGTTTGTGGGAAGTTGTAGGATCTAGGAATCGTCTTAATGAGAAGTCGCAGAAACCCTATCCATGGCAGACAAGTTTGTTCATAACAACCCTTGAGATCCAATAGAACAAATATTTTAGAGGTTGGAAGCACAAGTTGTTGACATCAGTCGCAATATGAACCTCTTCATCATGGGTCTAGAAGGAAATCTAGGATTGTTTGGATATGATGGAGGTTCTAACTCATAGATTGGATTGGACAGGAAATCCATAGATCGAGAAGACTTGGGAAAGGAGTCACAGAAAGAATACAAGAAAGAGTAGTTGAATTCAAGTGTCGTTAACCCTTCACAATCCCTATTCAATATGGAAGTGAAAGTGGACATAAATACATACGAAGGTGATATTGATGCATTAAAACTGGATCATTGGTTGCAACAACTAGAATTTTATTTTATCATTCACTATATAGATGAAGGGAAGAATCTTTCATTTGCTATATTGAAGTTAGAATTCCATGCTTCAACCTGGTGACAGAGTCGCACAGAAACACTTAAGCTGGAGGGTGATCCATTAGTATCTAGGTGGGAGGACTTCAAAACCTTCATCAAGTATTAATTATACCCCATTGAGTATGTAGAGGACCAATGGATTCAGTGGCATGAATTTAGGTAGAGATACGGGAAAACTGTATAGGATTATACCATTGAGTTCATAAAGATGGCCATCATGTTGGGTATATCTCCTAAGAACCCAGATGTACTCCTCAAGTATTCAGGGTATTTACATAGTCATATAAAAAATCATGTGATTCTCTTACATCCAAGGACAATTGAGGAGGCATGTGTATAGGCACAATATCTAGAAAACATAGGCCAAAAGAGGGGGAAACCAAGTGGTTAGGAAAGAGCACCATGAATATTCCAAGAAGGGGAAGAAGAAGTGGAAAGGGGGGAAATATGAGAAGAAATAATACACTACACATAAGCATAAATATCCCAACAACCATTGGAATCATTGCAACATTGATGGAAACACCGAGGAAAAATCTTGGAAACTTCATCCATAGTTGAACCCAAAAAATTGCAAGAAGGATAGAAAGAAAAATAAACTTTTATCCACCAATTCAAGCAATCGGGTTGAAAGTAGCTTAGATGTGGATGAAAATATTGTACGAACATATGTGCAAAAGGAGGTGAATATGAGTATCCTTCGTCACCAAGAAGAGAAGGAGATGACCAAGCTCTCCACGTTAATATTTAGGTCAAGAAGACCAATATAGATTCTTTGTTCGACTCTGGTTCACACGTTAATATCATAGAAGTGGATCTGGTCAGCAATGTTGGATTGGAGTTCCACAATCATTCTAGCCCCTATCCATTAGGTTGGGTAAACAATGATGTGAAGATAAAGGTAATGAAATAGTGTAAGATTAAATTTGCTATCATTTTTTATTCTATTGATGAAGTGGAATTGGATGTAGTACTCCTTGATGTATGTGGAGTAGTGTTTGGAAGCCCTTACATGTATATGAGGTATGAAATATTCATGTGGAGATCCAACCAATACAAATTGATCAAGGATGGGAAGTCCTTCATCATCAATGTGCACAAAGGAAAATCAAAACGATTACTGGTAAATGCCAATAAAGCTAACAAATTGATCAATTCGAGCAAGAAATATGTTTTACATTTTCTAATATAAAATCAGTCTAGTGAAGAGTCGTTAAAAGTAAATACATCCTCGAAAGGGTGTACTAAGGAGCATAAAAATGAATTGGAGGAGTTTTTGAAGGTATATAGGGGAGTTTTCCATGAGCCTAAATGGATACCACCTAAGAGGGAAGTGGAGCACGAAATCAAATTATTTCCACTCTCTCCCTTGCCAAATATTGGGTTGTATAGATAGTCTATTCTAGAAGCAAAAAAGGTAAAGAAGCAGTTGCAGCAGTTGTACAGGTTGTGATTCAACCAAGTACCTCACCTTGTGGCTCACACATCATAATTGTTCCTAAGAAGGATGGGACTTGGAGAATGTGTATCAATTATAGGGCATTGAACAAGATTACACTAAAGAATGTATACCCTTTGTTTACATACAAATTCATTTATGTGGACACAAACCAATCTCCCTAGTTTGGGAACCCAAAGCTAGAACAAAACAGCATAGAACATGTTTCTTGATAGATTCATATAATGAAAATATTAACAAGTAAAGACTAAAATATTACCTTTTTACGGAAGGTCGTCCTTGCTAATTGTAGCTCCCAGCTTGATCCAAAGCTTTGAGATGGAAACCTACATAAGGAAACAAGATAACTAGCGAAAGAATCAATAAAATTTCGATAAATCCATACAAATGACCAAGGCTAAATGCAATAAATATAATTAACAAACTTTATAGGAAAGAGAATATGTTACTGTATTGATAAATAGTGGAAGAGTTACAACCAATGCCTTGGTGTTGTGAATCTCCCTCCAACAAGTTCATTGCTCCAATACCCACAATCCATCCATGAGATCCATCACCATCAACTAGCTACTTTATCTTAGATTGAATCTCTCAAAGCCAAAGAAATGCTAACAATCTTCTAATAACAAACTACAATAAAAAAGTTATCAACGATTATTCTCCATGAACTATTATCCTTTCCTTATGAGAGAAGGTCCCTTTTATAGATTGAGAGGGAGGTTAGGATGAGAGGTTAGGATATCTCCAAATCAGGAGTACGGCTGAGATCTAAACTGATTGGAGGACACCTCATATCCAAAGCTTCTCTTCTAGAAGCTTCATGGATTTCATCTTTTTCACCTCTTTTAGATAGTGTTTCACCCTTCAGTGGTGCAAACTGAGACATTGTCACACCCTACAGTGGTGCAACATGTGACACTTAAGGGTGTCGCATGATGTAATGGTGCAACATGCGACACTCTTTTGAAATAAGGCTTTAATGACCCTTTTTACATGAATGAACCCTTTTACATGTTTGGCTTCTTTCAAAGAAAGGTTCTTCTTCAAAAATTAAGGATTGTATACTTTGGATGATAGAGGATACGTGAACATCATCAGTTACGAAAAAATGGTGTGTAACACCCTCTTCCAAGGATTGATTATCTGTTGGACCAACTGTAGCATGCCACATACTTCACTAAATTGGATTTGAAATAAGGATATCACTAGTTACGATTCAAAGAAGAAGATACCTAGAAGAATTCCTTCAAGACAAGGAAAGCTTTGTATGAGTGGTTGGTTATGCCATTCATCTTATGAAACACATTGTCTACATTTATGATACTAATGAATGATTTGTTATTCCCTTATATAKATTCATTTGTTATTGTATATTTGGATGATATACTGGTTTATAGTGCTACCTAGGGGGGGAGCACATATCACATCTTATAAAGGTGTTAGAGACTCTGAAAAAGCACCAGTTGTTGGCTAGTCTCAAGAAATACAAGTTTGGTAAGTAGTATTTGGTGTATTCGGGGTATTTGGGGTGTCACTGGAAGGGAGCTCAAGATGGATCTTGCAAATATGGAGGCCATCATGAAATGGCTAGTTCATACAAATGTCACTGAAGTTAGGATTTTTTTGGGGTCAACACAATACTTACAGAAGTTCATAGATTCATTTTAAGTTGTAGTTGCACCACTCCACACCATAACAACCAGTGGTAAGAGTTTCCAATGGGGGAAGAATCAGTAAAAGGCCTTTGATGAGCTAAAAAGAAATATTATTCAAGCACTAATGCTTGCACTACCAAACTTGCAAAATCACTTCGAAGTGGAGACATAGGCAATTGGGTATGACATGGGAACAATATTGATGCAAGGAGGAAGGACTGTATGTTATCATTCTTAAGTATTTAATGGGGAGGTTCTCAACTACCCTACCTATGACAAGGATATATATACCTTAGTACAAGATGTCAAAAAATGGAATCACTATATGATGGGAAAGGAGACCTTCATCCACACAGATCACCAACCACTATAATATTTGCATGCCTAGAGTAATCTATAATAAACCAAGCATTACAAGTGGATGGGGTTTTTACAACAATTTCATTTGGTCATAAAGTATAATAAAGGTAGCACAAATA
>JASDQU010190768.1:0-17250 GCA_032191745.1 Picea mariana
ATGAGAACCCTAGCTTGGATATTATTGTAACAGAGCGCTGCTCGATTGGAGGTTTCCCCCTCGAAGAGGCCTGTGAACATTGCTATCTGAATCAAGTGCTATTTCTGTTCAAGTGCTATTTCTGTTGCTATTTCGTATATCATTTCTGTGTATTGTGAAGATTATGCTGGATATTCTACTGTTATTATGTTATTTCTAGCATTTCGTTTCTGTTCTGCATATTTTATATATCTGGTATCTTGCAAGAAATCTGTGAATCATCTTATTTGGTTATTTGAGGTCATTTTTCTAAATATCTCTCTTTTGTTTGAGGTTCTTGATTTTCTCTGTTATCTTTTGTTTTCTTTTTGCTTCTTGTTTCAATCATAGCAAGAGGGTGTGTTGTTTGTGCGAAATCCGCTTATGCTTGTCTGAATCTCCTTGATCTGAAAGGGTACTTGGCAGGAGAAGTTTTTGCATTGAATTAATCGTCATTCGCATACAAACGAAAACGATACATATTAGTGATTGGTTTACATATTAGAAGGCATTTCTGAAATGTTTTAGCATTACGTTGAATTCGATTGAGAACCAATTGATTGAGGACATTTCATATTAGTGTTTGATAGTGAAAACAACTCTTTCTCTTTCCCTTAATTAGGCATTCATTAAAAATAAATGATTGCTTATCATCTTTTATGCATCTTTTTGGGAATTGAGTCACCATTCCATCAGTTTCTCTTTCATACACCCTTTGAGTAAAGAATAGCTGTAAAATGAATGCTAATTAAAAACTATCTAGAACATTTTTGTTTTTAGGATCTTCCACCAATAGTAGACTAGGGTTAGCACTTTGGATTAGGCTGTGAGTACAACTCTCCAAATTTTTCAAAACAAACATTAGCATCCTGAGCTAGGGAGAGTCAAATCCAATTGTCGCATTGGTTTTCTGGGATCCTCCTCTCACACAGGGGTTACGCACGAGGTCGCATTCGGGTGAATTACAGAGATTATCCCTCCGTGGTTCAACTATTTGTAGTGGTCGAATCGTATATTGGGGATCACTTGGAGGTATACCCATGATTATGTGTTGGAGCCTCTCGGGTTGATTTCAGACTTGTTATCCTTCCCATACGTTTCGGATCGGACTGTCGACTATACCCGCCCAGGGACTCACTGCGAATTGGTGTCTTTAGTTGCCACAATCTTTAGGTACTTACACAAGGTGACAGTGAAGGGAAGTCTCACTGTACCTTGAATAGACATTGGTCAAACTCACTCAAGCTCCTTGGAGGGTAAATCCACAATTACTACGTGGAAGCTTGCACCAAGGTTAAAGTACGTTAAGCAGGTCACCATTGTAACTATTCCACCATATCCTAGCCCCTTCTCAACTTGACCACGCGACGTTGGATTTCATCACCAACTAGTACGATCATCGAGAGAATTTTTGTTTGCTTGGTTGATTCCTAGATTTTATTACCGTATGCTGTTTCTTTTTGTTAGTTGACCCTAGTTTTTTAGTGTGTTCTGTTATTCTCCACAATTGAGCCCATGGATGATAAAGGTATTCACCAATCACATAAGATGCAAGGGCTGCCTCTGGAATTCTATCAACCCTTACTTCCTAACCCTCTAGAAGACAACTATCGTAGAGAGGTAGACAATCAATCCGACGCTGGAAGTGTTATTGCTCCTCCATTAGATAACTCAGAAGGCGCTTTGGTTACGGTTGAGAATCCCACTACATCTGTGTCAGTAACCCCTCTTGAACCACTTTTGGTTCGTTTAGACTCCCTTGGGAATGTCATAGACGAAGAGGTCCCACGATTACCAGAGAGGATTTTTACCGAAACATATATGGGATCCACAGAACCAATGTTTGGTGATGAGTATAGGACTCCTGTTCGTCCTAGCACTGCAGTAGATACCAATCCCACACATGATTGTTCTGTATGGAGGACTTCATCGGGACGCGATCTCTATGAACATTTTGAATCCTTTCGACAACCCTTTCATCCTCATGACCCTCCTAGTGAAACAGGACCATCTGGTCAAACCATGAATCACCCAGTCGATCAGGTTATTAACCCTACTATTACACCAGCACAAGTCCAACCTAATGCTGGACTCATCACCTCTACTCATCTCCAAGGCACTTCAATCTCTACCCCTGTTTCTACCAGCTTTTACTCTATAGATCCACATGTTCCACACGATCCTGCTGGGACATCTTCTCACCCGAGAATGCCGACCCCTGCTGGCCAAACACAACCGGCTAGAGGGAAACCACCATCCAACGAAACTCTCCCTCCTGGAGGACTACCTTTCCATGGTGGGCCTACCCCTTCCGGGGGACAGTCCCCTTTTCATGCTCCTCCTAGAGGGCAACCTCCATTTTCCAGTCATTCCCCAGTCGTTAATCCACCGTTGGTGGGGGGGGGCAACCTTCGTTTGCTGGAAACCATTCACAATCATGGGGAGTATCTTCGGGAGGCACTTTCATTCAACCCCACATTGGGGGGCACTCATCTCATAATCCACTAGGAGGGGTATCAAATCCTGTTCCTTCCAGAACATCTTACGGACAATCTTATTCGAGCGACATCCCAAACATCACCTGGAGTTCTCTGGGACCACAGTCTTATACTCCTAATGGGCCTAATGTGTATCCGCCTCCGGGATCTACTCCTTACCATTCTCAAGGGAAAAATGTTTATCCTCCTCATAGACAAGAAAATCACCCAACGTATAATGCTCAGAACCCACCGGGTTATGCAAATGTTTCTCATCCATCATCGAATCCTACTTATCTTGGCCAACAACAATCATATGTAGGAGGACCTACTGGTTACAACTATCCACCTAACCCAGTTTATGTTCCTACTAGTGTTCCTATTCCGCTTCGGTATCATCTGCAAATTAATTGACAGCTACCTTTCCTTGTGACTCTGGATCTCCCAGACTTGTCTTGGTTAACAAATGATCCTATTTTTCATTCACTGGTTTGGCCAGTCATTCCAGCGAAACTTCCTTCTGATATTCCGAATTTTGACAGAAAATATGGCGAAGATCCAGACAACCATGTGATGACTTTTCATTTGTGGTGTTCATCAAACTCCCTCATGGATTATTCTGTATGTTTGCGTCTTTTCTAGCGAACACTTACAGGCTTGGCAGCAAAGTGGTATATTGAACTACCACGTGCTTCTTTTCATGATTTCAATTCCCTCGCCATGTATTTCCTCACGCACTTTCAACTGCCTATTCGCTACGAGATGGGTACTGAACTCTTGACCTCCCTTTGTCAAACTAACTCCGTGCATATCTCTGACCATATTCATGAGTGGAGGCGACGACGAAGGATGATCAAGGCAGTCATTCCTGACATACTATTGGCGGAATGGTTTACTAAATCATTATTACCCTCGATCGCTCGCGATGTCGCTATGGGTGGTGCAGTCACAGAGGAACAAGCCATTGCTCGGGCTCAGTATTTAGATTTGGTTTATTCCCAATCTAGTACTTTGTATGATTTGCTTCCAAATGCTGCTCGAGCTAATACCGATCCATCTAAACCGTCATCCTCATCTCATGCAGATGGTGTTATCAGTTCCGTCAAAACTCAATCTACTTCCCAATCACTCACACTCTCCTCTACTTCCTGCCAAACTCAGATCTTTGAGGTGAATGCAGTTCAATATGCCCCTTCACAACAATCCAGAGGTAAGAAGAAGACAAAGAATAAATCAAAAAATAACAATGAACAACCAAAAAATCAAACACCTGCTACCGAAAAGCAAGCACAATGGAAATTGAAATTCCCATGTATCATTTGTGGTGATGATCACTACACTCGAGGCTGTCCACTTCGCAATGAAGTGGCCAAAATTTTCCAAGGAAAGTCACTACCCATTGTGCTTACTCAAACTTTTCCACAACAACAATCCATGGTTGCTCAAACCCCCTCTCCCGGGGGCAGTTCTAGTGATCCTCATGATGAGGCTTCATCGAGTGCACATATTTATATGTTTAATGGGATTAATTTGACCACTCTCTCTAAGACATACGACACACCAGGTAACCCTGACAAAGGAAAAGACATTAACGGTACCGATACTTTACCAGATCCATCATCATCCTCCGTTAGTTTTCCATCGGTTAATCCTCCATCTAGACCACTTCATATTGAGAAACCCACATTCGACTCTATCTTACGCCCTCCTAAGAGCACTATTCACAAAGATACCTTTAATCCTAGTTCACGTGCTTCCCAGAACTACAATGTTGTTGAATATTTAACTCAAGCACCGTGTGCTATGTCTACGTTAGAAGTTCTACAACACTAGCCCAGTTAACGTAGAATGCTCTTGGCTGCTATTGGTGCTGTTGATACCGAGTCGTCCAACCAGATCATGTTTAACCTGGACAATTATACATCTCGACTCTCCCACCAACTTGCTTTTCAAGTTGATGTTGTTTTTCATAATCAACAAATCCACCGAACTATTCTGGATGAGGGAGCCTCAACTTGTGTCATGTCATTAGCATGTTGGAAAGGTTTAAAATAACCCACACTTAACAAATCCCCAACGATGTTGCACGCCTTCGATGGGCGAGGTTTTCATCCCCATGGGCTTTTACAGTCCCTGCCCATCCAATTGGGTGGCAAAACTATTATTGTTGATGTCAAGGTGGTCGATGCTCCCCTCGATTACAACTTGTTACTTGGAAGAAGTTGGTTTTATGTTATGACTGTCGTTGCCTTGTCAGTTTTTCGATGTGTCCAATTTCCTCATCATGACAAAATTGTCACTGTTGATCAGTTGGATTTCTGCATGACTGATGCTCGTTCTCTACCAACAATATTCCTTTCTTAGGAGACCACAAGATCACGTATGAAAGCGTTAGTGTTGGCTTGTTGAAATATTCTAGCCTCATGGGTACCTTCCCTACACCACTTCCACCAACTACACATCATATTTCCACCGTCGATATGATTTCAACCGTGGCTTATCAATCTTTGGAATCATCTGACCCTTGGATTGTACCTTTCCCGTTGGAATTCGATGCACTAGGTGATACCGTGCCACTTAGTCCAACTGAAACATCATACGTTTCTATCCAATCTGGCTTCTCCCTCTTCAGATGACCAACATCTATTGGCACCTGACGGTTCCTTGATGCAATCACGTTTGCGTTCCTTGTCGTCTGCGATCGATTACATTTCCCCAAATTTTCCCTCGGCTGAATCTATCATGGAAATGTTGCGCATTGACAAGCTACGTTGGGATGATAACTATCATCGATCCTCTTTTCTTCCCCCTCGTGAAGAAATTCGAGCAGATATACAGTCTATCTCCCCTCCTGACAACGATTTTCCATCGTCTCCCATGCCTTCGACTTCCAATGATTTGGATCCAGTAGTTGACATGGTGATTTCTTTGGTAGGGTTATTGGAGCCTGATCTCCTTACTCCTATCGCGACCCTCGACATGTGTTCCTTCCAGAGTGATTATCTTCCACCCAGTGAAGATCTCTTGGAAGCCATGACCGAGTTTTGTCCCTTGACATGGTATCCTTCCAGAGCGTTATCCTCTTGGAAGCCATGATCAATTAGAGTCTACAAGCATAGTTTTTCCTCTCTGTAGCAAGCTCGTTAAAAAATGAAACAGAGGCCTTGAGCATAGTTTACTTCTTTGTAGAAAGATTGTTAAAAAATGAAACAGAGGCCTTGAGCATAGTTTACTTCTCTGTAGCAAGCTCGTTAAAAAATGAAACAACAATCTGGGGATCGAACCCGAAATCTTGAGCATAGTTTACTTCTCTGTAGCAAGCTCATTAAAAAATGAAACAACAATCTGGGGATTGAACCCAGAATCCTGAGCATAGTTCTTTTCCTATGTCAAGCTCATTAAAAAATGAAATAGTCACCTCTCTTGAACCTTCTTTTCATCCACCCTTCTCCTTTTTCTCATCTCGTAGAGAAATTGGTGAAAACATCAACGTCGGTGAATGAATTGAAGCTTGGAGGGCATGTCTCCAGCCTTTGATGATCATTCTGGAGTTAATCCACGAGCTTTCAAGATGGGGGCATATCGAGCTTAGTCTTTGTTCTTTCTCGTGCTCGTAAATACATGAGAATGCATCCGGGTAAACTTTTATCTCCTTTTCAGACCTGTATGGATACACGAAAAAGGAACCCCCTAGAGTCTCCTTTAAGCACTTTTCAGACTCTCTAAACATGAAAAGATTGCCGAGTGATCTTGCTTCCTTTCCCACTTGTTAAAAGGTTTGAAAGGGAATTTTTCGAGTGATAATTTATCTCTTTTTCGGCCTCGTGAGACTAATATTACGAAAAAGGACAACATTGGAGTCATCTTTAAGTTCTTTTCAGACTCTCTAAACATGAAAATATTTCCAAGCGACCTTGTTCTCTTCATGCTCGTTAAATCATTTGAAGAAAACGTCTGTTGAGCGGTAGTTTATCTCTTTTTCGGTCTCATCAAACTACTTTACAAAAAAGGAACTGAGAGAGTTCTCATTTAAGTGTTTTTCCAGACTCTATAATCATGAAAAACCTTCGAGTTTACCTTCTCTCGACTCGTTAAACCATCATACATTGAAGGGCCCATACGGGATCGAACCCTTAATTCTTCTAGTTTGTTAAACAAAGGAAGAGGAACTTACTGAAGGTGAGTTATATCGAGCATGTGTTACCCTCCTCGAGCTCGTTAAATTAAAAAGAGGTACTCGTCTATCTGGATGGGGGTAAAATTGAAAGAAGCAAGCCAAGCAATTTTTGAGAACATTACCAAGTAACTCTTAGAGTCACCCTTGAACATGGCACTTTGTCTTTGCGCACATATTAATCCACTGAACCTCTGCACTGAACCAATCCTCTGAGTTTTTCTTACTCTTTTGTGTCACCCGATGAAAGTCACAGTATCCACTGCATTATCGTGTTTTGGTTTGTGTCATGTTTATGTTGTTGTGCCTCAGTGTTCAAGGGAAGTATCCGCCTCAAGAGTCATCCATCACAAATATCTTGCCTCAATACCTGTTTCAGTCCATGTTATTTTGATCTACCAATTACATCTCTATCTTAGTTTCGTGTCGTTGATGGGGGATACATTAAGGCCCTCCTTCGACGAGTCTATTCCTGTCGACTTCAACACATTATCTAGAAACTAGACTTAGAAACTAGTTAGTACTTTGGGACTTGCATGCCTCAATGGTAGGCCTCCTCACGTTCAACAGTGGGTTTACATCATTGACCTCTAATTGGATGATTCCATGGATGTTACTTCAGCTCATCCATTCACATTCGTTGGAATGTACTAGGGTACCTTGGGAATCATTGACATTAATGGTGATTTCCCTCGCGCTTGTTAACGGTTTACATCATTGACCGGTAATCAAGTGGTTTCTGCCATGTTCGACATCAGGACATATATTCACATGGTTAGATTCGTACTACATCGGGATCGGTCAGAAGACCGTGGGTTGAGTGATCACTCTGATATGTACTTTGCCCAGGTTGCGATGGAGTTTCTCTTGAACAATGACACATATACTGTCACATAGATCCACTTTGTATTAGTCATGGCTATGTCTTGTCATCTTGTAGATCCACTGTGTATTCTTTGTGGCTACGATCAATTCAGGTCATGGGCATATAGATCCACAGTGTATCTTCAGTGGCTATACCGTTTTGTCAATATAATTATGGATCCGCAGTGTATTTTATGGCAGCCATATCTTGCAAGTCTCTATCACTCAAGCATAGGTATGTCTGCCTTGGGTTTGAAGCATGTCTTAACATTTGTTTGATGGTTGTGTGCAGCTTATGTCAAGTTCTCTAAGCCCGCACCCTTGCTTGAAAGTCTGCAAAGTATTTCAGTTATCAGTTCTCGTCTTCTAACTTCATACTTTGGGGGGAAATCTGTTACACCTCAAAAATACTAACTTCGATAGTGTCACAAGTGTCGTCATTACAAGTGTTGCAAGTGTTTCATTTTGGTCACAAGTGTCGCAAGTGTTATAAAAAGCATATTGCCATAATGTCTATGTCATGCCTATAATGACATCAGAAGGACACTTGAAACACCTCAAACAATTGATTTGGAAGAAGAGGAATGGGTTAACAGAGTTTATACACCTTTTGCCACTAGAAAACCCATTCAAGAGGTATTTTTGGAGAGGAGTGCTCCCCCATATACTGTTAGGGAGCGTTATAATTCCCCGATGCCCTTTATGGGGAGTGCTTCCACTATTAGGAGCACCAACACTTGCTGTCCTTCTTTTAAGAAGCACTATAACGCTCTGATGCACTTTTTGGAGGAGCGCTACCTATTTCGGGCGAAATTTTGTTTGTTGAGAAGATTGAGGGAAAGATCACCTCAATATCTGAAGGTGGTTGGTTTCAAATCCTTGGTCAAGCCATGATCTTAGAGCAGATCCATAAATGGAGGAGGAAAATCCTCAACTTACCCCAAATATATCTCAAGTAGTTGGGCCTCTCCAAGCCTATTTAAACAAGCCTTGTCATGGTGAAAAGGATGGAAAAAGTATTGTGAAGCATCCAACCTATGATCTCATGAAGAAGGTGTCTTTTGAAACATCAACATTCGGTGTGTGGACTGTTTGAGAAAGGGTTTGGATGAGGAAGGCTTGATGAAGTTGCTACACTCACATCTATGGCTGTAAGCATTCTTCATTGTCATTCTCTTTAATATAATTTGCTTGGCCTATTTCTTTCAAATATGTGTTTGATCTCACATGAATTTGTCTCTAATAGATAGGTCTATTTCGAGTGAATTTCAGTAGAGTAGGAAGTTGTTTGTACTTTTGTTTGTCTACAGGGCTTATTGAGGAGTGTAAGATTGGAGCTCAACTCGGACCGTGCAGGGACAAACACCGGTAAAAGGTACTTCTTTTCTCCTTCCTCCTCACACATTAGTTTATCTAGATCTAAAAGGAAGTCAGTGTCCATGATAAGCATCTTCTGTCTTAAGAGTTAAGAGTTTAGCTCTCAAGAGGAGATCTACCTATCCACAGGGAGATTTTCCTTCAACAGTTGTACATCACTGTTTGAGTCATATCTCAAACCATAGTTTAGCATCCGACGAAGATATCTCAAAATATGCTTTGCATCTATCTAATGCTCATGTCTAGGTTCCAACTGGAACTGGCTCAACATGTTCATAGCAAAGCAAATGTTTGGTCAAGTGTTCAATAAATACATCAATGATCCAACCAGTTGTCGGTATAGGGACAAGTGTACCGGATTTGAATCAGAGTCTCTCATTTTCCTCATATCTGTCACCATGGGATTTGCCATGGATTTGCAATCCATCATTCCAAATTTCTGAAGGATCTTTACAACATACTTCCCTTTCCCTAGGAAGATTTCACCATGCTTATTCCATACTTCTAGTCCCAAATAATAATGCATGAGACCAATATCCTTCATATCGAATTCATAGGTTAGCTCCTTTTTACATTGAATAATAAGAGGCTTTACACCTATCAAAAACAAATCATCAACATATATGAGTAGGATCACAGGTGCATCATTCACAACCTTGTAATTAAAGTTTGGATCAACATAGCTCTTGGAAAATCCAAGTCTCATTAAGTAATTGTCAATTCGTGCATACCAAGCTCTTGGAGCCTGCTTGAGTCCATACAAGGCCTTCTTTAATCTTCATACATGGCTATCTCTTGGGTGTATCTAAAATCCTTGAGGTTTCTCTATGTATACTTCATCCTTAATTACTCCATTGAGAAAAGCGGTCTTTAAATCCATATGATGTAAAATCCAACCCATGGATGTTGCAAGAGATATGATGGCTCTAATGGAGGTATATCGGGCAAATGGAGAAAACTTATCATCATAGTCTTCTCCCTCTTGCTCGAAGAACCCTCTAGACATGAATCTCGCCTTGTATTTATCAATACTCCCATCTACTACATACTTTATCTTATAAACCCATTTTGAAGTTACTATCGACTCTCCTTCAGGTCTAGGCACAATTTCCCATACATCATTTTTCATGATGGATTGATATTCTTCCATTCTTTCTTCTCGAATGCTTCTTCAAAGGTGGAAGGTCCTACATTGACAATACTTGTCATGAGTGTCGCATATCTACAGAATATTTTGGGCCTCTTTCTTTCCCTGAAGGTGACACTAGGTTCTTTATGTCTTTCTGCTTCTTATAAGTTGGATTCTAGCCATCCTAGTCATTTTCTGTTCTTCGGTGCAACAACTGGTTCTACAGGTTCAAGTGGTTGGTCTGGTTCTTCACTAGGATGTTCTGGTGAACATGTACTTTCTTCTCCGGGGTCTTCATATTCTTCTTCATCATTGGAGTCTATGGGATCTCCTATAGATTTATTGAAGGAAATCTTCTCATCAAAAGTTACGTCCCTATTGATTTCAATCTTCTGTTGACCCAAGACATAGATTCTATAAGCTTTTTATGTATCACTATATCCAACGAATATGCCCTTCTTTCCTGAGGGTTCCAACTTTTTCCTTTTGTCCTTGGGAACATGGATATAGACAAGACACCCAAATATCCTTGAGTGTTCCACACTTGGCTTGTTTCCTAAGAATTCTTCTTCCGAAGTCATGTTCTTCAATATTCTATGAGGACTTCTATTCTGAATATATACAATTGCCATAGCTGCTTCTCCCCATAGAAACATGGATAGATTCTGATCATTCATCATCGCCTTAACAAATTCTTCAATGGAATGATTTTTTCTTTCTGCTACACCATTTTTTTGAGTGTTATGTGGGACAATTAGCTCCCCCCTAATTCCAGCTGCTTTACAAAAGGAAATGATCTCCTTGGAGGTATATTCTCCTCCATGATCATATCTAATGTCTTGATCTTCTTATTTGTCAAGTTTTCCACTTCATCTTTGAATTCTTGGAACTTGCAAAATAATTCGTCTTTCGTCTTTATCAGGTACATCCAAGTCTTTCTTAAGAAGTCATCTATGAATGTCACACAATAAAGAGAGCCTCCTAGATAATTTACTCACATAGAACCACATACATCTGGGTGTATCAGATCCAAGATCTCCTTGGATCTATTCTCACTACTTGGGAATGGCTTCTTAATATTCTTCCCAAGTGCACATCCTCTACAAATACCTTCATGTACTGATTGTAGTTATGGTATGCCTACAACCATTTTTTTTTTATATGGAAATGCTTGATAATGAAGGTGAGCATACCTTCTATGCCATAACTTACTAGGATTGAGTTCACCATGAACAAGAGCTTGAACATTCTGACCTAGGATTTTATATAATATTCCTTCATGTATCCCAATAAATCTATCATCTTCTATTTTTGAATCTTTATACAATACAAGAAGTTTTCCATCAACAAACGCTATTCTATCTCCTTTGTTTTCTAAGAAATAAATAGATGCTAAATTCTTTTTTCAAACTAGGAACATATAAAACATTGTTAAGATGGACATTGTTACCTGATTCCATTTTGATAGAAGCTTTTCCCAATCCTTTGACTGCAAAAGAGTTGTTGTCTCCAAGTTCCACTTTATGAGAGGTTTCCTTTTCCTTCATGCTTGAGAGGTTTTCATGATCACGACTATATGTCTTGAAGCTCCATTATCGATCAACCACATGTCACCTTCAAAGGATCTTGTAAGAGTTGAGTAGTAGAAGAATATTGTTTCTTCATGCTTGGATTTCTTTGAAGGTTCTTCATCATTGGAAGCTGACACATGGTTTCTTTCCTTTCTCTTATTTTCTAGTTTAGGGAAATCCCTTTTGTAGTGGCCATAATCATGGCATACATAACATTGTACCTTTGACATATCTCTCTTATGATTGAATTTCTTTTATGAACCAAATATTTTCTTACCTGCATGTCTCTTGAAATTTGTTGCATGGGCTTGATCATCCTCTTCCTTTTTAGATATTCCTTTTGAGTTTATCCTTGTCTCTTCTTGTGAGAAAAAGGTCCAAATTTCTTCAAGCGTTGGAAAATCCTTCCTTGTATTCATACTTACAGCAAATGCATCCCATGATCTAGAGAGACCATTAAGTGAAATATTCACAATTTCATTTTCTAGAATAACTTCTTCAATGGCTTTTAGTTGATCTCTCAACTGAGAAATCATTACAAAGTATGAGGCTACAGTATCATCCTTAGTCATGTTTGTGTCATGAAGCTCATTGTTCAGACTCATCACTTGTCCAATATTTATGACTGCAAAGAGGTTAGTTAGGGAATCATACATCTTCTTGGATGAGTCAAGATTTGATATGTAGGGTATCAAGTGATCCTTTACAGATTCCACAATGATACTCATGGCATTGATGTCATTGTCCTTAAAATTCTCCATTGTTGCAATGTTCTGCGGTTCATTTTCTTTTCCGACTTCAAACTCTGGTTCCACGATCTTGCTTTTTACGATATCTAGAACCTTGTTCTAGGCAAGGATGAGGTCAATCCTTGTCTTCCATGCTCTGAAGTTTGAAGCTCCTTCTAGATTGTTTTTTGTCTTCATAAAGTAAGTCACAACTTCCTTTGATTTTGACCAGTCAAACATTGACTTTGACCCAAAACTTCAACCTTGATGATTTTTCTTGGTGAGGGTACCAAGAGGTGCGCTAGGCTAAGGAGCACTAGAATTTCCAAGAATTATGCCAAAATTCTCACTTGAAAGTCCAAGAAGGTTAGGTTAGGGTTTGTTTCAGCTGCACAATTAGAAACCCTAGTTGCATCTACAACTGGTGCCACCATGAGCTTAACAAAGAACTGCCATGCTACCTTCCACTAGTTAGATTGTCATGAAGGTGGTATGGGTCCATAACCTGTTAAGATGTGCTCATTTAACCATAGACAATATCTCAATATTATCACCCAACAATAGGCACATAGCCACTCTCGAGCACTGTAACCTTGACATATAGAATAATTTCAGAAGCAGTACCAGACCCAACAGATAAAAAAAATATAGCATACCTCTCTCTCCAAGGATAACACACCAAGAAGAAAGTCCACAAACCATAAATCAAGACCAAAATACCAACTGCAGTAGTTGCAGCTGCACTCCTCCTCTAGACTTGCGCATCACTTGACTTGTGTGAGCTTGTGTGTTAGTGAAATGACCAAATGAGCTCAAGCACCCTCTATTTATAGTGCTCTTTGTCACCTGTCTAGGCCGACTTCTCCTTTTATAGGATAATACCTTAATATTAATTATTTTATTGAGATGACTTGTCTTCTAGGGTTTCTACATATCTGTTTAGGGTTTCTCTAACTCCCAGAATATTCTAATCTATTCATAGGTTACACATGGAGGTTGATACCTCCCGCAGCTACCAAAAAATCAACAAGATGCACCCCAGAATGAATCCTCCTTGAAGGGTTGTGTAAGTTTACACATAAAATTCATTAGGGTCTATTGTAATGAATGAAGTGGAGAGAAATATGATCAATGATAGAGAGGGGAAGCCCCTTGAATGATGGGGTGTCGACTGGCCTCAACGCAAACCAAGTTCGCTTAACTTTGGTTTTAGTCCAATATTTGCATGAGTTAGCCACTTGAATTGTTTTTTAATACCTTTAGCCCTTTCTTCCCTTGCCTCCCATTCATTTAAACACTTCTTTCAATTATATACAAAGAAGTAACCTCACAAACAAGTGACAAGTTCTTTTCTTATCATTATTAAAAGTTGGAGCAACATCTTCATTGTGGGTGTATCCCTTGATGTAACAAAGTGCCTCACTCGAGATCCCACATGATCACCCTCTCTATATCCCATGGGAACTTTTCACCATACCTTTACACATAGGGATGTATTGATGGGACATGAATTCCATCACCGTGTAAACTGCTATCATGTCAATAAAATAGTAATCCTCCTTTTCCCAATGTTGTTTTATATCCCCTTTTTTCCAACATTTCTCTATATCCCGACTCACAATATTTGTAAAAATGGCTAGCGATAAACATTCAAAAATAGATTAATATCAAATTAAGAAACTTAAACTAATATATCTTGTATATGTTGGAGTGTATGTG
Organism: Picea mariana; assembly: GCA_032191745.1. Lineage (NCBI taxonomy): Eukaryota > Viridiplantae > Streptophyta > Pinopsida > Pinales > Pinaceae > Picea > Picea mariana. Next base: position 14,058 of record JASDQU010190768.1, read on the forward strand.
TAACAGACAATAGAACTCGAGATCGAGATCTAGTGGAGTCAAGAGAAGTGCTTGCGCATGGAGAATAAGTTGTATATCCGTCACCATTAGAACATATCTTCCTAGTGCTTGAGACTCTAGCGCATGAGACCTCCCTTTATGACCCAAAAGAGAGGGAATGGGAGTGCTTTATTTTCAATTTAAATGAAAGTGAAGTGCTTCTAATCCCATAATGTAAGTCTCCCAAAACACTACAAAGTTTACAAAGTTAATTGAGAAAAAGACAAAGGCACTTGCTCAGACTGAGGAGAAGCAAGAAAAAACATTGCTAGGGAATAGCTCTACTTCCCCCTGTCTATCTTCTCTTTTCTCTAGCCATCCTCCAAATCTTATGATGACTTCCATGTTGAAGATCAGGATGATAAAGATGAAAAAGGAGGGGCCTCACAAAGAATCAATCATTGTTCATGGTTTTCATCAAACTTGGCTAAGGTTTTGTTCATGGAAATCAATTTGTCCTTTGTTATATGTAATATTCCAAATATAAAAAGTATGCAGAACCGAAATAATAGCTAGAAATGGCAGATGAACAATAATATAATCAGAACAACACCACAATAATACAAAATGATACCAGAAGAACACGAGAAAGAGCACTTTGATTATTGAGAGAAATGTTCACTTTCCTCTTTGAGGGGGAAACCTCCAGCAGAGTAGAGCTCTATTACAATAATATCCAAGACAAAAGTTCTCATACCCTCAACTCCTATTTATACTAAATATGTCTATGAAAAAAACCATCTAGAGGAAGATCCTTCTAGAAGCGGAAGCTTCTATTAGATATTCTTACATTGGACTTAGTCTTCCTTATTTCTAGGCCTTATTAATATTGACCTTTCTTACATGGAAATATATTATTCTACCTGCATGAGGGGTTAGGTCCCTAACATGCCCTCCCCCTTAAAAACAACATTGTCCTCAAGGGTTGAGATGGGGAAATTGTTGCAGAATGGTAGTTGGTTCCCAAGTGGCATCTACTGGAGTTGTATCTTTCCACTGGACTAACACTTCCTTGATGGTTCGCTAATGCAGACGACACTCACGCTAGTCCAAAACTCCTTGTGGCTGTAGCCAAATGGAGCCTTCTTCATCCAACTTGGGAAGGGTGGTTTGGGTTTGGCACTTAGTTCCAATCACCTTCTTTAAGCAGGAAACATGAAAAACAGGATGTAGCTTAGAATTACCAGGCAAAGCTAACTAATAGGCCACCTGTCCCACACGCTTGAGAACCGTATAAGGACCATAAAATTTGGGCGCCAGTTTCTGACACTGGTCATCCTTGAGGGAAGTTTGCTTGTAAGGTTGCAGTCGAAAAAACCCCTGATCCCCTTCTACAAATTAACGTTAAAAGTGACCTTGATATTCTTGTTTCTTCATGCAGTTCTGGGCCATGACCAAATTCTCTTTGAGGGTATGGAGAATAGCCTCTCGAACTGTAAGCATTTAGTCAATCGCATGGACCTTCGATACACCTGGAAAATATGAGAGAACCGAAGGTGGCTTTTGTCCATATACCACTTCAAAAGGAGTCATGTGAGTAGTTGTATGATATGAAGTGTTGTACCACCATTCAACTAGTGGTAACCATTGAGCCCATTGATGCTGCCTTTCCGATGCAAAACACCTCAAATATGTTTCCAAAAATTTGTTGACAACTTCAGTTTGGCCATCAGTCTGGGGATGATAAGTTGTGTTGAGATGCAATTGGGTGCCTTGTAGCTTGAACAGTTCTTGCCAAAAGTTGCTGGTGAAATTTGGGTCGTGATCAGAAACAATAGAATGCAACATGCCATGAAGCTTGAAGACCTGATCCATGAAAAGTTGAGCCACAATGGATGTTGTAAATGGGTTTTGAAGAGAAAAAAAAATGAGAATACTTGGAAAGACGATCAAATACCACCATAATGACTGATTTGTTGCCCGATTTAGGTAAGACGACAATAAAATTCATAGAGATATCCCGCCAAATAGCAGGTGGAATCAGAAGTGGTTGGAGTGTGCCTAGAGATTTGACTATTTTTCCCTTGTTGCATTGACACACATCACATTCAACCACATAATTACGAACGTCATGTTTCATACCATCACAAAATTTTTTTTTTTGACCCGATCATAGGTTTTGGTAAAGCTAGAGTGCCTAGTTGTGGGTGTAGCATGAAGCTCAAAAAGTACCATGGATTTAAGTTTTGAGTGATTACTTAAATATAAATGGCCTTTGTATCGAAGCTCCTCATTGAGACAAGAGTACCCTGGGGAAACTGGAGAATTGGATTGCAATTGTTGTATATGATGTGAACTTTTGGGATCGTGTAGCCATTCCTGGCGAACAACTTGGAGGCAATCTGGGACAATGAAGGAGAGAGAAAAAAGGGACCCTTCATCTTCATATTTTTGAGAAAGTGCATCAGCAACCACATTGTCTTTTCCTTTCTTGTAAATGATCTCATAATCATATCCAAAGATCTTAGTCACCCATTTTTGTTGCTCGGGGGAGGAAAGGCGTTGTTTCAGAAAATACTTAAGGCTTTGATGATCTGTCTTAATTTGGAAGCATTTCCCCAATAGATAAGGGCGCCAAAGATCCACAACATGAAGAATAGCCAACATTTCATTTTCATAGATTGATTTTCCCAAATTTCTCTCAGACAGTTTTTTTTGGTAAAGGCAAAAGGCTGACCCTCTTGCATAAGGACAGTGCCAATTCCTTTCCCGGAAGCATCACATTCCAGGACAAAGGTCTTTGTGAAATCAAGAAGGGCTAGTGTTACCCATGATTTGGGTCGTCATGATGATGTATTGAGGATGGTGTACTCAGGCTCTTCATTAGAACTTTCTCCGGAGAAAAGTTACCTTCATCTCTCTCCAAAAATCACATTTTTGAGGAAGGTTCGCAGGCTACCAATACATTTGCCTGCAAGAATGCATGATTCTCGCAGGCTGCCTTAAGCCAGGGTGCGAGAAGTTCACACTGTGTCTAACTACTAGGGTGCAAACTCTTTCTAAAGAAGGGAAAAAGATGAATTCTCGAAGCTTCTAGAAGATGAGATGGCATTCGAATGGTTATCTAAGTACTGGATTTCCTGATATTTTGGGATCATTCTTATCCAAGTAACTAATTCATTCTCTCCTATATATTGAGGGGATTCTCATGGAA
>JASDQU010190768.1:20264-39718 GCA_032191745.1 Picea mariana
GCCTATCTCTCTAGGTTCTTACCCAAGGTGACTGTGAAGAGTAGAGTCTTCACGGTACCTGGAATTGACATTGATCAAACTCACTTGGGCTCCTTGGAGGGTATACCCATGATTATGTGTGGGAGCTTGCACCAGGGTGTAAGTCCGTTAAGCAGGTCGTCAGCATAACTTTTCCATCCTAGCCCCGCCCCTTCTCATCTCGTTGTTGCAACATTGGATTTCATCACCAACTAGTGGCTTCGAAATTAGAAGGTCTTGTTTGCCTGGTGATTGCTTCCTAGATTTTGTTTACTAGTGTGTGTTGTTTGTTCCTCGAAGTTGACCATAGGAATTTCTTCGCAGAGCTTGTCACTCGTTTACAATAGCTCCCCCACGTCGTTCACATAGAATGCAAGGTTTATCTCCAGAGCATCCGGACGGTTCACAACCCTTGCCTACAGCTACACCCGAGGGCTCTCCTCGGCAAGGTGAAACAACAGTTGTTACCACACCACAAGTGGAATCCACTGAATCTCTAGAACCTTTTCGAGTTACCAATACTCGGGAGGACTTTCCAATTCACCGTGGTGAATGACCTTTTGTGCGATTAAATTCATCTGGGGACTTAATTGTTACTTCTTCTGGATCACCCGTTGGGCCTTTTCCCAGTGTAGAAGGCCAAGATCCTTTTTGGTCTACAGGTGATTTCCGCAGGACTCTTTTTAGTCCTGGTTCTCCTGTGGTCTCTGAAATCAACCCTCCGGTGTTTTCTGAGCCAGAGACTATACCGTTGAATACCACTTATCAATTTATTCTCCCTACTAAGATGGCCCATCTCGCGAACACTACGAGTGTCCAAACCGGGTTCACTACAACTGGACTTCCTCCTATAAACACCCAGCGAACACCCAATGTTACTCCGACACTACCACCCGGTTACCATGCGTTGAATTCTTCTAATCCAACACCTCCGCAAACCCCTTCTGGTACTCTTGGTGGTCCTTCTTTTCATGGGCACCCTATTCCCGGTTTTATTCCGACACTCCCTCAATTTCCTTCTGGCCTTCCTAATCCTAGTGGCACTATTCCGTCCGTTGCACCAAACTTGCATATTCCCATTGGTGGACAAGGTGTAACAATTCAATTTCCTCATGCCAGACATAATCCAATTACTACACAACCTACGATTGGCACACAAATTCCAGTTGGAATTACACTTACGATAGGTGGACCAACCCCACCTTTTGGACAAAATATACCTCCTGCTTTGGCCCAGTATTGGACTCAGATGTTACAAAATCTCCCTCAAATGACTGGGGGGCAACAACCTACTCCTACTATAGGCCAAACATATCTGGGTATACCTAATCCTATTTGGGGTCAGAGTCAAAATGCTCAAACGCAAGTCCCTACTCAAACTCAAGGTTACAATCCTTGGAATTACTATCCTCTCCAACCAACACCGAATCAGCCAGGGTCTTCCCATTATGGGCAGACTGCATACGGGCCTACTGGTTTGCCAACAGGGCTTCCACCCCAAAGTCACCAGTACCCGCACGTGAATCGACAGTTGCCTTTTCTTTCTACTTTGGATTTGCCAGATTTGTCTAGGATTTTGAATGATCCTATTCGTCACTCTCCCCAATGGCCTGTTTTTCTAGCCAAGCTTCCATCGAACATTCCTAAATTCGATGGCAAGGTGGGAGAAGACCCGAACAATCATGTTATGACTTTTCACCTATGGTGTTCATCCAAATCATTGATGGATGACTCTATTTGCTTACGTCTTTTTCAACGCACCCTTACTGGTTCTGCTGCGAAGTGGTATATTGAATTGCCACGAGGTTTCTTCTCTGATTTCAACACCCTAGCTATGGATTTTCTTACACATTACCAGTTATCGATCCGTTATGATACTGGGACTAATATTTTTACTTCCTTCAAACAGACTAAAGGCACTCACATCTCGGATCATATACATGAGTGGAGAAGGAGACGACGTCTCATTAAACTTGAACTCCCTGATCAGTTACTGGCAGAATGGTTTACGAAATCCTTTGTGAATGAAATTGGTAAAGACATTGCCATGGGTGGTGTTGTTACAGAGGAGCAGGCTATAAGTTGTGCTCAATATCTTGATCTCATTTATTTGCAAACGGGAACACTTTATGATTTTCTACCTGAACTACCTCGTCCTGGTACTTCCAGCACTTCAACTACTCCAGTTGCCTCGCATGCAGCTGATGGTGTGATTGGTACTGCCCAGGCTCACTCACATTCTGTTTCAAGTACAACCCCTAAATCTACCTCTTCTAATGTTCAAAATTCTCCATCTCCTGCCACTCCCATCAGTAAAACTTTTGAAGTGAACGCCGTTCAATCTACCCCGACCGGTAAAAATAAATCTAAAAAGGGGAGAGGCAAGAATAAGGAGGGAAAAAATAATAATCAAACAGAGAAAACTAAAAATCCTCTTGTTGAAGATCAGGATAAGTGCAAACCATGATACCCTTGCCTTATTTGTGGTGACGATCACTACACAAAGGATTGTCCACAACGTGCTGAGGTCACTAAGTTCCTTCAAGGAACACCCAAACCATATACACTGGCAATCTTGTCCCAACCCTTCCCGTCTCAACAACAGGCTCAGTTGGTCATCCATGACCAACCATCTACTTCTATGACATCATATGTTTGGATGTGTACTGGTGATTCTAAGCAGAATAACATTGCAATCACAACTAGAGCCAAAGATTATTCTCCATCTAAGGAGAAGGTTGACGATTTACCTCCTTCTTTGGTACAACCCTCTCCACTGACTCCACCTACAAACGGTCCTCTTCATCTCAAACAACCGAGCCTTGATACAGTCCTGCGACCTCCTAAGGGTGTTGTTCGCAAGTCATCTTTCAATCCTCATGCTCGTGCGGCCCATAACTACATCATTGTTGAAGATCTGGCCCAGGCACCTTCAGCGATGTCAGCCCTTGAAGTCCTTCAGTCTTGTCCTGCACAACGGAAGGCACTGTTGAAAGCTAAAGANGACCTCCTAAGGGTGTTGTTCGCAAGTCATCTTTCAATCCTCATGCTCGTGCGGCCCATAACTACATCATTGTTGAAGATCTGGCCCAGGCACCTTCAGCGATGTCAGCCCTTGAAGTCCTTCAGTCTTGTCCTGCACAACGGAAGGCACTGTTGAAAGCTATAGGTCGAATTGACCCCACAGATACGAATTTGATAGTCTTTGACTTGGATGATCACATTCCACGGCTACCCCCGCAACTCACGTTTCAGATACAAGTTGTTGTTTCTGACAAGAACATTTTCCGAACTGTTATCGATGAGGGTGCTTCTACGTGTGTAATGTCTTTTGCTTGTTGGAAAGCCATTGGCTCTCCTCCCTTAACTGAATAAAAAAATACTCTGAAAGCCTTCAATGGCTCTAGTTTTAAGACTTATGGTGTTCTTCCATCGTTTCCCATTACACTAGAAGGTAAGACAGTCCAAGTTGAAGTGGAAGTTTTCGATGCTCCCCTTGATTATAATCTTCTGCTTGGTCATAGCTGGATCGATTCCATCCACATTGTGGTGTCAACACTGTTCCGTGTTGTACATTTTCCTCATCAAGGAAAGGTCGTTACTTTTGACCAACTTGCCTTCTTCAATTCTGATACTCACACTGGCAACGTGCCGTTTATAGCTAAAACCCCACCGGGTTACGAGAATGTTGGTGTAGGCCTTTTAAAGGACTCTTCGCTAATGGACACTTTCCCCATTCCTCCACCCAATGTTTCACACCCGTTAGTTGCTTCTATCAACATGATCTCCTCTGTCCCTCATGAACTTCCTGTGTCTTCTGACCCTTGGATAGTCCCTGACCCTGGCGATCACACTCGTTTCGGCGACGTCATGCCGTTAAGCCCGATTGAGTCTGCTTATCAAACTATTCAATCGACAACACCTTCTACCCCTTCTCTTGATGAGTTGTCTCCCGATCCTTTCCGTGTTATCTTTCCCATTGACGAGATGATCATGTCTGTCATGGAGGACACCCCTTGGGACGATGGACATCATCATTCCATACTCTTTCTGGAACAACACACTCTTGAGAACTACCAACGGATTTCGACTCCATCGACCGTTGTTGTCATATTGACCATTCCTGGATCTACACATGACGTGTTTTCTGAAGGGAACCTTAGTAATATATCTCCCACAATTCCCATTGACATATCCATTAAACCTGGGATAGTTGAAAATGTTCATATTGGAGCTTCATGTTCTCCCGACGAAATTGTCACCTATACATCTTTGTTCAAATAATTTCATGACATATTTGCCTGGAGCTACGAAAAGATGCCAGGTATCGACCCTACTATTGTTGTACATGAGATAAAGACATACCCTGGAGCTAAACCTGTCCGGCAGCGCCTTCGTCCTGTCCACCCACGTAAAGCAGCGACTATTAAACTCGAGGTTGAAAAACTTCTCAAAGCCGGCTTTATTTATCCCGTGGCTCTGACAGAATAGGTTTCCAACCCTGTTCCAATTGATAAGAAAGGTGGCAGTATTCGTGTATGTGTTGATTATAGGGATATTAACAAAGCATGTCCAAAAGATAACTTTCCGACCCCTTTCGTCGACCAGATTGTCGATGACTGTGCCAGAAGTGAAATCTTTTCTCTCATGGATGGTTCCTCCGGCTATAATCAAATTAACATCGCTTCCGAGGACCAACATAAAACTGCTTTTATTTGTCTTTGGGGTACTTTTGCCTATAGGAAACTGCCCTTCAGTCTTAAGAACGCTGGCGTGAAATTTCAACGTGCTATGTCTTATGTTTTTCTTGATATAAAGCATATTGTTCAACCCTATTTGGATGATTTACCAGCTCATTCTCTACGCCGAATTGATCACCCCACTCATCTCCAAGCCATTTTCGTTCGTTGTCAGTTCTATTGTATTCATTTAAATCCTCATAAATGCATTTTTTGCGTAGAATCCGACCGTCTTCTAGGTTTCATCGTTTCACGTCAAGGAATCCGGGTAGATCCTCTTAAGGTCGAGGCGATTCTTAATCTCCCTCCTCCTTCTACACTGCGCCAGTTGCAAAGTATGCAAGGGAAAGCAAAATTTCTTCGTTGTTTCATCCCTCATTACGCAGATATTACTCGCGGTTTCACACAGCTACTAAAGAAAGATTCAGAGTTCGTCTGGGATACCGTGGCCAACAATACTTTTGAGGCTTTGAAGTTGTCCCTCACACAAGCTCCGCTTCTCTTTCCTCCTGATTATAGTCATGATTATTTTCTTTATCTTGCTGCCTCTTAGTATACCATCGGCATGGTTCTCATCCAAGAGGATGATGCACACGATAAGCATGTTATTTATTACTTGAGTCGAAGTCTCACATCCACTGAAATCAAGTATCAACATGTTGAAAAACTGGCCTTGGCTGCCATTCAAGCTGTTCAACGTTTTCGGCATTATATCCTCTCAAGGAAAACTACAGTGATTTCTCATTGCAACCCTATGCAACACATTTTGACACGTCAATTGCTCGGGGGAAAATACTCCAAATGGATTGTCATACTCCAGGAGTTTGACTTGGAATTTGATCACGCCACATCTAAGACATCCTTAGTTTTTGCTGAGTTGATATGTGATTTTCCTCACTCTGCCATGGAAAATGTAGCAGTAGATTCATTACCCGATGAATCTATTTTCCTTATTAGCACTAATAATCTTTGGTATGGAGATATCATTATATATCTCCAAACCTAAACTTTCTGGCCTACTTTGTCTAGTACTGAATGACGTCACATACGCTATCAAGCACGTCACTTCATCATCCTTGGGGATACTCTTTACCGTCGGGGAATTGACTCTATTTTTCGACGTTGTCTGACGTTTGATGAAGTCGAGAAAGATCTGAATGACTGCCATCCCGGAGCATGTGGTGGTCATATGTCTGGGTATGCTACTGCCCAGAAGATATTACACACATGGTATTTTTGGCCTTCCTTGTTCAACGACTGCATTACTTCCGTTCAGAAATGCCATGCCTGCCAGACCTACAATCAGAAAATTTGATCACATCCTGCTTCTCTTCATCCTGTAGTCTCAGTTGGTCCTTTCGCGAAATGGGGCATTGATTTCATGACATGTCACCCTCACTCGGCCGGGGGGCATGGTTACATCATTGTAGCTGTTGATTACTTTACAAAATGGGCCGAGGCGATGCCAACATTCGATAATACTGGAAATACTGCAGTGTTGTTTCTTTTTAACCATGTCATAGCTCGTTTTGGTGTTCCCCAAGCTATCGTCACTGATCACAGTAGTCATTTTCGGAATTTTATGATGTCTGAACTTACAGAAAAGTTGGGTCTTCATCATGATAACTCAACACCCTATTATCCACAAGATAATGGCCAGGTAGAAGCAATCAACAAAGTTCTTATAACTATGCTTCGACGGATGATAGGAATTCATAAAACAAGTTGGCACATGATGTTGTTTCCGGCATTGTGGGCATACCGGACATCTGTTAAATCCTCTACGGGGTTTACGCCTTTTCGATTAGTCTATGGTGTGGAAGCCATTCTTCCTATAGAATTTGAGATACCCTCTCTGAAGCTAGTTGTCGAACTCTTACCCAATACTTCTCCTGAAGAAGAACGTTTATTGTATCTGATGTGATTAGACGAAACTCGACGTGATGCCACTCTAGTAATAGAAGCCCAGAAGAAACGTGTCAAGGCACAGTATGACAAGCATGTCAAGCCTCACATTTTCTCTGAAGCTGATCTTGTTCTTCTTTATGAACAGGATCAAGATACGTTAGGAGCTAGGAAATTCGAACCAATGTGGCGAGGACCTTATATTGTTCACTGAATTTTGGAAAAAGGAGCGTATGAGCTGGTAGATTACGATGGTATCCCTTTGAGTGAACTCAGGAATGGGTTGTACTTGAAGAAGTATTATGCATAAGTCATTTGTGCACAAGTACTTGTATTTTATGTATCATACTTTGTGTGTGTTACTTTTGTTTGCTTTTGACGTTATCTGGTCTCTGCCCTTATGTGACGTTGTGTTTGATTGCTAGATGTCAGAGTCTTCGCTACCCTATATTGGCTTCGCTGATGGTGCTAGCCGTAGTACTCGGAACCTAGCTTCCACTGCATGGGCAATCTATGCCCCAACAAACAAACTTATATCTTTACGAGGTGTATGTCTTGGCCGTGCAACCAACAACATTGCAGAGTATAGCGTCGTTATTGAATTATTGGTTGATGCTATCTCACTCGGAATTCGTCATTTGGTTGTGCGACTTGAATCGCAGCTTGTAGTACTACAACTAAGTAATATCTACTCTATTTGAATTCCTACTTTGTTACAGGTGTATTTGCGAATTCGCCTCTTGGAACGTTATTTTGATCACATTGAATATCAACATATTCCTAGATGTCTTAATACATTAATAGATGCATTGGCTAATTATGTATTGAACAGACATTTGAACCATTTATAAATCAAACACATTTAAATTCACACAATATAAAGTAAACTGGTAGAAGCCATCTGTATATAACGATCAAAAGAGTTTGTTGTTTTCACAAAAAGTTTGTCCGAAGACCAAAATATCAAAATTTGAAGCTTATAGATTCTACAAAGTGACGTCACGGATGACGTTCATGGTAACACACGACTGCCCTAGCAACCCTACGGAGCAGTCGACTCATAGCTGCTGATACCCCTACAGTGTGACGCTGATCGTGTCGTGGAACCTCTTCCAGAGTCATATCTAGAATGTCCATTGTCAGGCCCTCTAAATTTTGTTCCACCACCTGATAATCTTCGGCATACTGTGGTGTTGTTGCTGCTGCTACCTCTTCTCATCATTGGATAGGAGAGGTGCCAGGAGGTCTATACGGTCCAACATCTGTGTTATCAACAAACTTTTTGTGTTAGTTTTCGGATAAACATATAAAACAAAAACATTTGAATATGATAAAAATTCAAAAACATTTAAAAAAAGAACATGTGTGTACTTCTTACCGAGGTCTCCCCACTGAGCGTCCTCAGGCAGTGCTAAATCTAGATCTCCTCGGAAATCCAACCCAGCATAAGCGTAGTCATCGACCATCAACATCTGGTTACGGAGCCAGTCAAAGAAAATATCGTCATATTTGACGATGGGTCCTGCCACGTGCTGGGCCATGAGCCGACACCATCTAAGCATCCTTGGATCCCTAGGAATCGGTAGGTTCCACTCAACCTGTAGTCTAAATATGGGGACCTCTCAAGGAAGAAGGAAACTAGTAAAGATCCATAACCAAATTGTTTCAATTCACCTCGCCTGCATTTAGTTAATTGTCTTTTGATACTGCGAAGCACAACATCTGCCCAGTTGAATACTCGAGGCTCAGTACACTCGATGGCATACTAGAAGTAGCTCTGTAATGAAATATGAGGAGTAGAACTCCCGGCCATCTAATCTATAGTAAAGAGGATAGTGTAGAGGGTCAAGTCTTGTACCCCCCAGATAGCAACTTTTCCCTTTTTCCTCTCAGCCTCAGGTACACAGTATTGATTGCAGTACTCACTCATCTTTAATCCACCGCCTCTACTACCAGTCAGGCTGACATAATATCCGCGCCTGGATAATCCTGTCAAGAAGAATATGTCTTCAATGTCTATGGACAATGTGTGAGCTCCTACATTGAAAACCTGCTGATCTGGGTCCCACATACGGACAAGGAACTCTAGTAGTCTGACTTGGGCTCTCATGCCCAAGATGAGAAAGTATTTTAAGAGCCCACAATCTCTCAATGCAGCTATGGTAGGAGGATGATTCTCGGCATTTGCATTATCCTCTGCATGTTCTTGTTCTCGCCACTCAAGAACCATGTTTGTGGCTATTTACCTGCACAAGGAACATAAAAAGAGGATTAATGTTTTTCTTCATGATCTAGATCTTTTTCATTGGCTAAATATTTTAAAAAAAATTGGAGTTTGTGGTTCTTGCAGGTGCCCCATTTGCACAGTGCGAGAACCTCGCAGGTGGCTTTAGGCTCACATGCGAGAACGCATCGTTCTCCCAAGGCCCGTATGGGCTGCCTGCGAGAATGCCAATGCGCATGTAGGGTTCAAAAAACAACTTGAAACATAAGTTTTAACCAGTGAAATTAAACATTTAAACCATGAAAATGTCAAGAATGAATGGCTTACCTTACTGCTGCAGATGGCTCGTCGAATGATCTCTTGTATCTCCCGCAAATCGACACCAAATTCAGAGGGTAAAAAGGGGGTTTTGGAGCTCAATAGTGAAAATGTGAAATGATATGGTAAAAATGATTATTTACTCATTTAATTTACTTTTTACTATGTCATTTTGGGTTTTTTATGCTTATCTATTGATTAAACCTAATCCATAATATCAATATGAGTGTAATGACTTGCAGGTATGATGATGTTGATAATTAAACACAAGGGTATGGACATATTTATTCATTATGGCATGTTTTCATTGTTTTTATGGTTTTTACATAAAACCTCGAGCGTCGTTTTTATCCGTTCTTGCGCTCGTGAAAAACATAAGAAAATGATCGAGCATAGTTTTATCACTTTTTCGGGCTCAACAAGGTTATACAAAAAAGGAACCCCCCTGGAGTCCTCTTTAAGCTCTTTTCAGACTCTCTAAACATGAAAAGATTGCCGAGCGACCTTGCTATTTTCATGCTCGCTAAAGTATTTGAAATATGCGTCTGGTGAGTGATAATTTCTCTCTTTTTCGGTCTCGTCCAGACTATTTTATGAAAAAGGAACTGAGAGAGTTCTCTTTTAAGTGTTTTTCCAAACTCTATAATCTTGAAAAACCTTCGAGTTTTCTATCTCTGGACTCGTTAAACAAACATTGATAGACCCGTGATGGGACCGAACCACTCCTTCTTAGGGTTCGTTAAACATACTACGAGGGACTCGTCTGAAGGATGAGCTTATATCAACAAGAATATGTGATCCTCTTCAAGCTTGCGTAAAAATAAAGAGGTACTTTCCAGAAATGGTGGGGGAAAATTTGGGAAAGGGATATGTGTCATCTTCGTATTGATTGGCAGTAAGTGTCGCTCTTGAACATGACACCCCCTATTCATCATTTGAAGCCGGTTTGGGAAATCCATTTGTCTCTCTTTCGATTGATTACAAGGTAATTTCATGTGTCGTCTTTGAGTCAATGCTGCCAAATCATTGGTCGTGTCGTTCATATGTTCAAGAGAAGTCCATCTGAAACCTATATTGAGTCAGCCATCTGCAGTGATCCATTCTCTCTGTGTCGGCCTTCCCTGTGTCCTGTCCAATTTGCAAAATGCTCTGTTTCACCTTCAAACTCTGTTACTCATTTCATGTCATTGATGGGGGATACATCAAGGCCCTCCTGTGACGAGTTTTGTTCCATTGACTTCAACTCATTATTCGGAATCAAGACTTAGAAATTATTTAGTACCTTGGAGCTTGCATGCCTCAATGGCAAGTTTCCTCGCTTTCGACAGTGGGTTTACATTATTGACCCCTAATTGCAAGATTCCGTCGGATGTTCGATATCAAATCATTTATTCACACTCGATGGACTGTACTATGGTACCTTGGGAGTCATTGACATCAATGGTGATTTCCCTCGCACTTGTTAACGGTTTTATCATTGACCAGTAATCAAGTGGTTTCTACCATGTTCAACTTCAACACATGTAATCACATGGTTAGATTCATACTTTGCGTGACGAGATTGAAGACCCTGGATATTATCTTTGTGATCCAGGTTGCGATGGAGTATATATAATTTGAGACACATAGATCCACTGTGTATGTTTCGTGGCTATGTCGTCTTGATTTGAATTTTCTTGCATAGATCCACAGTGTATTCAGGTGGCTATGCTATATTTTGACGACATGGATCCACAGTGTATGATTGGTGGCCATGACCTATGTCTACAATGGCGTCAGTATGTGATCTGAGTATGGTAATTCCTACCTCAGAATTGATATATATGATACTCTGCAGATGCTTGATTGTTCGCATGTTTCTGATTATATGTGCTCTTGGTTCTCGACACACACATGCAGCTTACAAGGTCTATCGACTGTCACTGGTTCCAATCTTAGACTTTGGGGGGCATTTTGTTACCCATGATTTCGGTCGTCATGATGATGTATTGAGGATGGTGTACTCAGGCTCTTCATTAGAACTTTCTCCTGAGAAAAGTTACCTTCATCTCTCTCCAAAAATCACATTTTTGAGGAAGGTTCGCAGGCTACCAATACATTTGTCTGCGAGAATACATGATTCTCGTAGGCTGCCTTAAGCCAGGGTGCGAGAAGTTCTCACTGTGTCTAACTACTAGGGTGCGAACTCTTTCTAAAGAAGGGAAAAAGATGAATTCTCGAAGCTTCCAGAAGATGAGATGGCATTCGAATGGTTATCTAAGTACTGGATTTCCTGATATTTTGGGATCATTCTTATCCAAGTAACTAATTCATTCTCTCCTATATATTGAGGGGATTCTCATGGAAAAGGTTAGAAGAAAACAAGGTTAAGAAGACATTGGAGAATTAGTGAAAGATTGTGTGAAGGAATGATGCTACAACAGCTAAGTACTCCAACAAGTTTATCAAAAGTGGTTGATGTTCTTCATATAAGTGAGAAAGTGTATGTGTCAGAGCCAAGGGCCATCAAAAGGAGTTTTGCAACATCAAGACTCAGGTTGTAATCTTTGTTTTCCATCAATATGATACAATAATATGTCCCTTTCCCATAAAGCTAAGTCAACTTTATTTTATAATTCATTGATCATATACATATATTGACTGTTGAATATATTGAGTTGTTTTCACTTCGATTGGTTTGAGTTGTCCTGGTCCTGACTGTACAAGAGAATTGGAGCGAAGCTGGAACAACAAAGACCAAAGGAAGCGATCATAAGGTATGTTCATGATTCTTGCCTCCTAGTTCATTCAATAATCGAAATCTAGGGAAAGAGTATTATTCTGTCTTTCTTTGTTCTAGATCCAGGTGGATCTAGGGAGATCGATTTGTGTCCGCACTTACGGATTTATCCAATAACAGCCAGGACTGGAGTGGTGCACATGGCCATATTCAAGGTTTGAAAAGCCTGAGAAGCTACTGGAGTCCAAGTGAAAGAATTCTTTTTAAGGAGTGCAGTGAGAGGTGCTGCAATCTTTCCATAATTCTTAACAAACTTGCGATAATAACCTGTTAAACCCATAAATCCCCGCAAGATTTTGAGAGTCTTTTGGTGAGGCCAGTCTTTCATAGCTTCAAAATTTTTAGGATCCATCCTGATGCCAACCTTTCCCACAAGATGACCCAAGTAATCTACTTCCGAGGCACCAAAATCACATTTAGATTGTTTGAGGAAAAGTTGGTGTTGAGAGAGTAGATGGAGAACTCGATCGACATGAGCAAGATGGTTTGTCTAGGTTTCTATATAGATGAGGATATCATCAAAGAAGACTAACACAAAATGACGGAGAAAAGGATGGAAGACATGATTCATGAGGCTTTGGAAAGTGGAGGGAGAATTACACAAGCCAAAGGGCATGACCAAAAACTCATAGTGGCCCTCATGAGTTCTAAAGGCAGTCTTTGGAATGTATGCCTCTTTCATACGAATTTGGTGGTATTCTAAACGAAGATCAAGTTTAGTAAGGAACTGGGCGCCACTCAATTCATCCAAGAGGTCATCAATGTTAGGAATGGAAAATTTTTCTTTAATGGTGAGTTTGTTTAGGGCACGGAAGTCAGGACACATGCGCCAAGAACCTTCTTTCTTAAGGACCATGACCACATGAGAAGAGTAGGGGCTCATACTAGGGTGGATAACAACTGCGTTGAGAAGTTCTTGAACCATTTCTCAATTTCATTTTTTTGGGAAGGGGTGAAAATAGGGACAGATATTGGGAGGAAGGCTTCCTAGGACAAGTGGAATGGAATGATCATGAACACCACGAAAAGGAGGGAGTCCTTGGGAGTGGAAAAAACCACTTGATGTTTAGAGAGGATGGATTGGAGGTCCTATGGCATAGAGGGTGTCTTAGTGGCTTGGATGGCATGGAGTTAGGCAATAATTCCAGAATGACCTTTTTTGAGCATATTTTCCATGTGATGGGAACTAATGATCTCCGGGGAACCGACGGTGATGCCTTGGAACTTATATTGTTGGCCCTCCTGGTCGAATTGCATGCTTAATTCCTTAAAATACATGAGAATGGGACCCAAAGTCCTTAGCCATTATGCACCCAACACAATGTCACAACCGCCCATGTTGATAGCAAACATATGAGATTTCAGATGGTAGTCACCAATTTGGAGACGCACATTTTCACAACGCCCTCCACATTTCATGGACCCACCATTGGCAATCATGATTTGGAAATTAATGAATGCATGGATATAGCAATTAGTTTCTTGGTAAATGCGGCGCTGAATAAAATTATGGGTGCTTCCACTATCAACAAGAATGATGACCTTCCTATGCTTGATGTAACCAATTAGCTTGAGGGTTTGGGGAGCAGAGAAGCCAGTGAGAGCATTTAGGGAAATGAATGGTTCTACTTCATGAGGGTATGAGGGAGGGGTTATGTCAATGGGTTTAGGTGACACAGACACAATGGGAGCCTCAACATCCTCTTCTGAAACATCCTCCGAGATGGCCATAAAAATATTTTGTTCCTTACACTTGTGTCCCAGAAAATATTTGTCATCACAATTATAACAAAGGCCTTTGAGTTGGCGTTCATCCCTTTTGGCCCTGGTCAATTTTTGGATCTTTAGTGGAGTAGAAGGAGGAGTGGGGGTGACTGGTTTAGTGCGATGAATAAAGGAGGGTTTGCGGTTTTGAGAAGAGACAACCTGTTGTGCTTCCTTAGCTATTTTAGTAGCGTCCACCCAACTCTGAGGCCGAGCCATGAGGACATGAGCACAAATCTCATCCTTGAGGCCACTGATAAAACATTATCAAAAAAAAGCATCAAACATGCAGTTATAAAGTCTTCCATTGTGCCAGATTGTTTCAACTTTGTCAAATGACCTAAATGATTGGTGTCAGTGTCAAAGCGTTCATAAATCTCTACCACAAAGTGTGTCCAAGCCACATACCCTTGGCAGGCATTTTTTCTCCATTGCCTCTATTGCCAACGTTCTTGATCTAGATGGAGAACACCATACCAGAGTCTGGCCAACTCATACATAATGCCATACAAAGAAAAATAGTGTTCCATTTGAGTTACCCAGCCAGTGGGATCTGATCCATCAAATTTGGCCACATCCACACGTGGAAGGCGTAGGTCACGCTGAAAGTGACAGTGTTGAAAATTCTGGGAATGAGAGGAAGTTTCACCTTTGGTATGAAAAGGGGGGTTAGATACGGGAAGATCTGCAGGGATATGCAACTTGGCGCAGATCATCATAGCGACAGATTCAAGGTGGGTAGTAATGCCTTTTTTGATCTCGTCTTTGAGTTTTGTGATTGAGGCGACGATGGAGGAATGCATCCTTTGATTGATGGTGACAATATTGGCATTGAGTTGTCACACTTATTGTTGGGTTTCTGTGAAATTAGAGTGCAAGGTAGTGAAGTGAGATTCCAAGTCTTGGATACAGGTATGGGCCATGATGACGAGGGAACACGAAAAGGGGCAGGTGGGACCACACAAAAAATGGGTTATGGGTGAAGTGTATCACAAAGATTAGGGTGACGCGTGGAATCCAATGGGGTAAATCTGAAATAAGGGTGTTGGAAGGGGGATGGGTCCAAAAGAAAAAAAATTGTTGAAAAATGATAGGTATGACTGCAATAAGGGAAAAGAGAGAAATCCAATGAAATAGGCCTCAAATAATGGTTCCAACAGGATCCAGACTTTTTTTTAACTCGTGCGGATGTAACACCCTGTTTCCCCCAGCTTGTAAATATAACTGGACTGGCCAAGAACTATGGAAAACTCATAAATATGAATATGTGATGTAAATGGACCTTGAGGAAAAGGTCAATGAATGTGAATAACATTTTGAATTTATTGCAGGACTGCTGAGAGGGGATGTGCAGAAAAGAGACCACGATGGTGGTGGAAGGCACCTGAAAAGGTGGCGTTAACTTCCACCGAGAATTAATACTGTATTTGGACTCCACTGGTTCGGAGAACCAAAAGCGGCTCGCTGGCCCCGAATTTAATGTCACGCAGGATGGTAGGCAGATTGCTTAGTGAGGGATGGGATGGTGAACCGCCCATCCATAGAGCCCTCAGGCCTGATCAGTGTGAGGGTAATCGTGCCACATGCAACCTCGCAAGAGGATAAGGCGTATGGTAGAAGCGATTGGGGGGGGCAGACGCAAGGGGAACTCTGGCATTACTTAGAGTGAGTGATAGAAGAGAGGAAGGATTGCAACCTTCACTCTTGGTCACTAGTAGACAGAGAGACGTAGTCTCAGAGCATCGTGGTCTCAGCTCGGGGGTGGCTAGTGGTAAATCCACTGGGAGTCGCTACGCCTACGGTTGGGTGGAAACGAGCACCCCTCTCAGCAGTTTCCCTCACTTTTGGTGTTATTTCTGAAAAGTGTTTTACATATTGCATCTTGAAATTCATATACTGACATATATGCTTATAGAACTGTGATATTGTGAATGATTACAGTATAAGAATGTCAGTGCAGTGTGTTGATAAGAAATAATGGATATATGTTTATAACATAAAGACCACGCATAGTTTATGTTGATAAATAAATTTAATTATGCATGAGTTGAACCAAGTAGGACATCCAGTCCATCCTCGGGAATTTGTTTACCCTTACCTGTCTCCAAGGATGCCCTGGAATAGATCTCTTCACAGAGATTCCCTCCTTGGAAAGGTTTACTAAGAACATGGAAAAGGGACTTGAATGAGCAAGTCTTAACAATCATGTACGAGGAGGAATGACCCTCTTCAAATCCCGAAGTAGCAGTGTAGGGATAAGTATTGATCGACGGACGAGACCCCGTCAGAAGACCCATGGTCATTCACGACCGTTAGATTGACGAATGAAACAAGGGCGTTACATACTTTGCCCCTTTTTCCTCTATCTTCATGAATAGCGAGGAAATCAGGACCGTAGACCCCTACGGTCCATGAGGACATCTGGACTGTTGATTTTTCCACACCCATGAAGTAGTGGAAGAGTGCACAAGGTGGGACAGATCTGAACCGTTAGATCCTAGCTAGAAAAACCCGACAGCCATGGGATCTGATCAGAGATGCATGAGGGTTAAGCCCTCGTGAATAGGAGGTTGAAAGTCCCAATGAGAGGCGTGGCCATCGAGATATCGACACTCGTGAAGTCGGTAGTCACGATGACATGAGGTCAGGGATCTTCATAGTGAAAATCCTGAAACCAATCTGAGCCGTCCATCATAGGAGGACACACAGGAAATATTGGCAGCCCGTCGACATTTCGGGGATCGAAGGGACAAGTTGCTAGAGTATTTCAGCAGCGGAGACTCCGAAATCACGAGAAGCGACCATGACCGTCCATCTTAGGAGGACGCGTGGCGGCAATCGAAGCATGCGGGAAAGTCCCGAAAGGATAGTCATCCATCGGGAAATCTGGGATCCCGTGGACAAGAAGCCCATACACTTAGGATTTGCGAAGTCCGAAATCCTGACAGAGTGAAAAGCATCTCTTGTAGGGCCAACTGTCATTATATCAACATATCAGGATTCGACGTATCGTGAATCCTGAGGATGAGTACATTTCAGCAGTGGAAAGTCCAAAAAACTGACAAGAGATAAGGTTGCGGTCTTGTGAGATCGTGGTCACGTGGGCCAGAAGTTTAGCCAGGAGAGCTAACATGTAAGAGGCCATATCGGTGAATTGGCTCATCAGGAATCGCGGAATCGGGATTCCTGTTGACAAGGGTTTGGGATTTCCCATGGTGGAAACCCTGGAGTAGAGCTGAGCCGTCTGATTGATGGAGGCCACGTGTCGAGAGATTAACTGCATCGGGAAACTGGGGATCGAGGATTCGGGAGTTCCATGATCGACAGCCTGGATTCTCGTGACGATAAACCCTGATGAATGGATGAGATTCTTTCGGAGGATCTCAGGGTCTATAATGACCGTTAGATTTAGAGATGAGACATCAACTTAAGTCGGGACATGTACATGCTTTAGGATAAGTGGCAAGCAGATCTGGACGGCCAGAGTCCACCCGTCCAGATCTACGGTTGAGGTTCCCTTCTGGATCCCCCTTACTGTTCTTCCTTTAGAGGTAGGGGGGGGTACGGAATTGGATGCACAAATCTCGAACGGTCGAGATTAAATCATCATGATCAATGGCGCTCAAGTGGATTCTGGACCCCCCTTTCCATTCTGTCTTTAATGGGGGGGGGGGGGTCCGGAATAGTGTGGCATGTGAAGTGGGGGCCCCCTCCTGTCAANGGGGGGGGGGGGGTCCGGAATAGTGTGGCATGTGAAGTGGGGGCCCCCTCCTGTCATGTCGACTACCATGTCGAGTTTCCCTTCTTGCCACATGTATTCCACTTAACCGCACGAAGGGGCCTGTTCTCATTAGCGGTTCTCTACCCCTGATGGGATGTGTTCCTATTGGCTATCTACTGGCCCTGTAGGGATTCACCCCATTGGTCGGTCGCTAGCCCTGTCGGGGTTTGGCGGTGGTAGGGTCGAACGATTTGACATTACTATAGTGTCGAGGCACGAAATACAAATAGGAACTACGTCCAAATTGAACCATGATCATGACCCATGATCACATGGGAACGGAGAAGGAGAGAGAAAGAGCCAGCTTACGCTGGGCCTCCAAGGATATCTAGGGGTTCTGGTCTGGTAGAAGACTAGAAAAATTTTGATTTAGGTAGTGGGTATGTTACAAAGTGGTATCAAAGCATGGTCACAACACTCGGCCTGATTGGGCTCATGAACGAGATGCGCATAAGCTCCGTTCAAAGCACTCCTACGAGGAGTAACCCCCTAACTTGACTCTCTTGTCCAAGATTAAAACTTGAAAAATGAGAACCCGACTATGTATGCTTGTGAAAGAGTTATAAACTATGCGCAAATTATAAAAATGTATTTAACTCTTGACTAATATCCAGCGGTTGCCTTTTTCACTCTAGCGGACGATCAGCCACGGGAACCTACAGGCACAGAGTATGGTTACTCACAAAGAGGTGGGAGAAGTATCCCACAACAGAGGCTAAGAGTTTGACGAAAGAAGAGCAATAGGAACCCCTCTGGACCTAGCCAAGACTGTGAGGAGTCTCATGGCTGAATTGCAAAGCTGCAAGGCCGACAATGAAAGGATGATGAAAGAACAAGAAAAGAAAACCAAAATTAATGTAGTTCTACTGCAGACCTTATCCGACCTACAACGACAAATGCAACATGAACCTGAGATGTAGAATCATGGTCGTGTCAGTGGCCATATAGAGAGAAGCACATCAAGAAAGGTTCACCCCAGAGGTAAAGGACCAGTGCCAGACAATTCCACTGAGAAGGAAGTTGGCGATTCAGAAGGCTCTTCCAGCAGCAGGACCAATTCCTATTCTCGAAGAAAACAGAAGAAGCAAAAGACTTCCAAGAGTCATAATTTTGAGGAATTCAAAAAGGCCAAACCTCCCTCCTTCGATGGTGAGATAAAGAAGGGAGAGGAAGCCGAGGCCTGGCTACTTGGACTGAAGAAATATTTCAGTGTCCATGATTTTTCAGAGAATTTGAAGGCCCGAGTGGCCACTTTCAATCTAAATGGAAAGGCTTCCATCTGGTGGGAAGACCTTAAGAATATGAAAGGGGTCTGGGAGGAGGACCTGTCTTGGGAAGGGTTTGAGAAGTACTTTCAGAAGAAGTGTTTGTTGAAAAGATATTTCGACGAGAAGGCTAAAGAGTTTTATGAACTCAAACTGGGACAACTTACTATGGAGGAATATGTCAAAAAATTCCTTGACTTATTGAGATATGTACGCTACATCAAAGCAGAGAAGGTGAAGGCACAACGCTTCATCAGTGGGCTACCCAAGGAACACCGGAACCGAATTGAATTCAACAAGCCAAAGACCTTAGAAGACACTATACGAAAGGCAACTTATTGTCATGAACAATATGGACATCGGGCAGAGTCTCGTGGAGACTCGAAACAGAAGAGTGGTTCGAGGTTTCAGAAAAAGGGGAGCAAATCCTCAGGATTTAAAACTACAAAAATAAGCCCAGAATGAACTTCCCAACCCGGAGTGTACTTCAGCAGAAATTTCCCTCGGTGGATGGAAATAAAACTTCTGGACCTATTCCAGTGAAAACTAATAACCCAAAGAAAGAACCTCTAAAATGTTGGGGTTGCGGAGAAGAGCATCTCCTGAGAGACTGTCCACACCGACAACAGAACAGTCGGAAAGTCTACAACATTCAGGAAGC
>JASDQU010190769.1:6655-20171 GCA_032191745.1 Picea mariana
GCACAGGCATGCATACGTTTCAAAAACACACCAAACTAATCATTCAAATCAAAATAAAAAAACGAAAACAAAGGAAAAAACAAAAGGAAATATTTACATAATATACAAGGATAAAAATCAAGTAAAGTATCTTTTCAGGGCTTGGCCATTCACCGGATAGGTGTCAAGATGCCCTTCAAGATTTTGCAAACGAAAGGAACTAGGACCCAACTTTTCAGCAATCAAAAAAGGCCCAAGCCACAAATTTTGAAACTTGGTGTGTTCACCCTTCCCTTCGTGCGGTTTGTCCCACTTTAAGATGAGATCGCCTACTTCAAAATTTCTATCAGAAGCAGAATCAGAATCGAACCAACTTTTAATCAATTGTTGATGTTGGTCAAGTTTACGCTTGGCTTGGGTTCTTACTTCTTCTAACTTCATCAAAGCGTTAATACAGCTTTCTAAAGGGGGACATTCTTCTTCTTGAACTTTTTGTGATAATTGGAGCGAAGGAAGAAGAATACGAGGTGGCAGAATGGCTTCTCTGCCATAAAAAAGAAAAAAGGGGAAATTACCTATAGCGGCTTTGGGTGTTACTCTATCAGCCCACAGTGCATTAAGCAGTGCGTTGTGCCAGTTCTTGTGATTTTCAGCCACGGTTCTCTTGATAATCTTGATCAAGTTCTTGTTGGTTGATTCTGCTAAGTCGTTACCCTGGGGGTAATAACTGGCAGAATACTTCAGTTTTATTCCCTTCTCTAAGGCAAACTCACTCATCTCAAGAGAGGAAAAGTATGAAGCATTATCAAAGACTAGACAATCAGGGATACCAAAACGGGTGATGATATTCGAGTTTAAAAAATCAATCACCTGACTTGTGTTAACAGTTGTTAGCGCGGCGGCTTCAGACCATCTAGTAAAGTAATCAGTGGCTGTCACAATATACTTGTGCTGTTGTGAGGATGGAGGCTTAATAGGACCAATGATATCAAGGCCCCATTGCTGGAAAGGAGAATTGACTGTAACGGGCTGCAAGGGGAAGGCTGGTTTTTGCAATTGCCCCGACGCTTTCTGACAAATGATGCATTTTCAGCATAAGGCGTGGGCATCTCTAAAGAGTGTTGGCCAGTAATAACCGGATCTTAAGACTTTATGAGCAGTGGTATCGCCACCGAAGTGACCACGAGCTTCTCCTGCATGCAACTCAAGAAAGAATTTTTCTGCTTCGTCCTTCTCAAGACAACGCATCAGTACGCCATCAAAATTCTGATGAAACAGTATACCGTTAACTAAATTAAAGGAGGCAGACTTTAGTCTCAATGCTCTTCTCTTGGCAGGGTCAAGGTGACGGGGTGTTGATCCATGTTGAAGACAGTGTCTAATATCATCGTACCAAGGACTTACAAGGTTTTGTGCGCAACAAATCAAACTGTGATCGTGTTGTTCTAGGTCTGACGTATCACTGTCTTCTTGGTGTTCAGTTTCTGAATCAACTACCAACTTACACAACCCTTGGCCTCTCACGATCTGAGATGGAGTGATTTCTAAGTCATACTCCTGCAAGGAGGTGACCCAGTTAGCTCTTTTCTCTCCTAACTCTTTTTGCACTAACAAGTTCCTTATGACAGGGTAAGGGACAATGACCTTCCTCCTTGACTTCAAAAGATAAGACCGGAAATGCTTAACTGCCTTGAAGACAACGTAGGCTTGCCGATCGACCGTTGGGTAGTTAAGTTCAGCACCTTTGAAAGCAGAGCTCATAAAGGCGATGGGTACTTCGTTTCTCTCGAAATTCTTCTGAGTTAGGACTGCGGCATAGGAATGATCAGAGGCAAAAGTATAGAGTATAAAGTCTTGAGAGAAATCGGGGCTCATGAGAGACGGAGCTTCTATTATGGCCTTCTTTATAGCATTGAAAGCTTGGTTTTCTGTGGGTCCCCAGTGATATTGGGTGTCTTTCTTAATCAAGTTCTGGAGAGGCCTGACCATTTCGGAGAAACTGGGGACAAATCTCCTCACGAAATTAATATGGCCAAGGAAAGACTGCATGGATTTCTTGGAAGTAGGTGGGGGAAGTTTAGCGATGACTTGGGTCCTCTCGGGGTCAATAATCATTCCATCACTAGAAACAATGAATCCTAGTAATTTACCCTGTTCTACTGCAAATATGGACTTCTTAGGGTTCAAGGAGATGCCGTATTTATGACATCGTAGCAGAATGGCTCGATAGTGAGCTAGATGATCGTCTTTGCTTTTAGAATAAACAGTCACATCATTTAAGTAGACTAATACGGAGTGATTGATCAAGCCTCAGAAATAAATATCCATTGCTCTCTGAAAGGTAGCACCAGCATTAATCAATCCAAAGGGCATTTTGCGATAAGCATAAGTGCCCCACAGAGTACGGATGGTAGTTTTTAATTGGTCTAACGGAGACATCAAGACTTGGTTGTATCCAGAGAAACCATCCAACAAGGATAGCCTCTCAGAACCAGATACTTGTTGAAGTATCTGTTCCATAGGAGGGACAGGATAATTATCTTTATCAGACGCTTTGTTGAGGTTCCGGAAATCGACACAAAGTTGAATTTCCCCGTTTTTCTTCCGCACTGGGATGAGGTTGGATACCCATTGGGTGTGTCTAACAGGAAAAATTATTTTAGCACTACGGGGTTCATTCGGTTCTTTTTGTACGGTCGGTTCTAGTTTAGGATGCATTTTCCTTAGTTTCTGTTGGAAGGTCAAGGTTTGGGGCTTCATCGGGATGACATGCTGTATAATATTAGGATCGAACGTTTTAAGATCTTCGTAAGTCCAAGCAAAGACATCCTTGAATTATTTAAATAATTTAACAAAAGCAGCTTTTTCTTGTTTAGAACATCCCAAGCCTAAGTTGATACACTGAGGGTTTTCACTAGTTACTAAATTGAGTTTTTCATAAGACAATGAGGAACTGTTGGTTTTACAATTGACCGTATTTTTAAATTTTTCTTCAAAATAATAAAACTTTTCTAGTCTAACAACATATTTGGGTATGGAATTTACCATGTCCGATAGAGCTTCAGGGGATTTTGGATTAGGTATTACCGTAAAGTCATGAAAATTGTCGTCGTGTGTTTGTTCATCTATCACAACACCTTCAAATGTTTCCTCCATGTGCAGAAAGTTAATGATCTGCTGATCATCATCAAATACTCTCCAGTTTGTGATATTGTCAGAAACAGATGGTCGAAACAATAGCTCCACAGAGAATGCATTTGGAGATAAGCCTTCTGCAGGAAGAAGTTTAGAGGCAACATTAGCGAGTAGATCTGCTTCAGCATTGTTTAATCTAGGAATGGAATTTATATTAAAAGCAGAAAATTTGTTTATTAAACTCCATACCTCAGACTGGTAACATTTGAGATGCGGGGAAAGACAATGTATGGAATTTCTCACCTGCCTAACCACTATCTCAGAGTCACCAAATACAACTAGATTTTGAATGTGCATGTCTAAGGCTTTTCTGAGACCTTGTAATAAAGCCTCATATTCTGCAATATTGTTAGTACATTCAAATTCTAATTTACAAGCCAATAATTTCTTATTACCTGTCGGATCGATAATGATGCATCCTGCACCAGCTCCTTCTTTAGACTTGGAACCATCGAAATATAAAGACCAAATTTGATTTCTATCGGGCTCATAGGACTTTTGGATAGAAGCTGTTGGTTGCGTACATGCTATGATCTCAGATTGTTGTTGTGGATTGTTGATAGGTGAAACTTCAGCCATGAAATTTCCGAAGAAGATGTCCATCCCTTGGACTTCTGGTGAATCTGTCGGAGGTGTATATGGTTCATTGGGGTCATTCAAGTCTGTCACCATGAACTTGAGGTAACGCTCATGATTCACTCTGATCTTGTTGGGCTTTCCGTTTTTTGGAAGCCATAAGTGAGACCAGTCTGTTGCGAAGTAACCATGTAGCTGCTTCGACCAGTCCCTGCTCAAAAACATACCATACACTTCTGGAATATCTACCACAATTATATCAATAACCTGATGAACCTTTGGGTTAGACGATAATCTAATCAATACATTTTTCAGTTCGCCTATAACTTTAACATCCATTCGATCAAGTTGTATGATTTTCAAAGAAGATGGTTCTACTTCGGCATTAATCTTTTGGCAGACTGACCAGGGCATCACATTTGACGATGCTCCTGAGTCAACCATACAATTATGCACATTTCTATCGAAGATTTCAAAAGTTAAAAGAAAAGGAGGTACATTCTTGCGAGTATTTAGAGATGTAACTTGTGATTTCTTACTCGCAATTTCTAATGCTACTTTATCTACATTATTTGTATTATTTACATTATTTACATTATTTACATTTGGTACAGGAAGGCTTCCTTTATCTTGAGGATCAGGATTATTCTTTGTGGAATTCTTCTACGGAACTTTGCTTTTTACAACCTTATTACCATTTGAATTACCATTCTTGCCATTGTCTAAAATATTTTGCAACATCTTCTGTAACAAAAATGGAAATTTTAACAACTCAAAAATAGAAATGTTAGCCCGTAATTTTTTAATATCTTCAACAACATCATAATCTAATTTGGGGCTACCATAACTTTGTTTAGTTTCTACTGATTTAGATGGCTTTGGGGGGGAATTTGTAGTATTCTCCGCAGGAGGTTTACTTGCTGTCTTACTCCTAGTGTTATAAGGGTGAACAGTCTCGAAGTTGGCTTGAAAGATACTATTCGAGAAATTTCCAAACATATTTGGAGAAGACTCTTCTTCTTGAGTTGTTTCCTTCTCGACTTCCTCTTGAGGAGTTTCAGGAGGGATCAAGTCATCTTGGGTTCCTAGAATTGTCTGGAGAGCGCATTGCAAACTTTCTAGGTTCAAGCCTTCAGGGTTTGGATTAGGCCGGTTTGAGGGGAAAGGTTTTCGGAAAGGGGTTTTGTAGGGCCCTTTGCTTGAAGAGGCTTCCTCAGTCAACCTTTTTAAGTCTATAACTTGATTAGATAACTTTTGTACAACTTTGGTTAAATTTTCCAAATCAGAGTTTTCGGATTGTGTTTTGTTTTGTGTAGGTCTAGGGATAATTTCAATATTTTTCTTGGAAGAAGAAACAGTTCTCAGTTTCGTTGCTAGAAGAATCCTTAAGACTAAGTATGTCTTTTTCAATTTGCATAGCCTCTTCAAAGACTTCTAACAACGTGGCCTTTTTGGATCTTTTCACCCAAATAGCTATACTTTGATGTAGAGCTTTAGTGTAGTAAGCTATTACAAGGCTCTCAGCAGGCATAGAGTCTACAGGGATTCGATTTTTAAGTCTTAAAAATCTTTGATTAAAATATTTAACTTTTTCTTTTGCATTCATTTTTAAGTTTGAAAGATCCATGACTAAGACTTCCGGAGGTTTTCCATCTCCAAATTTTTCCAAAAAGCATGACTCAAACTTTTCCCAAGACACTATAGTATGAGGCTGTTGGGCAAAGTACCAAGTGGACGCATTACCCTCAAAGGTGTAAGGGAACAACCTACAGACAACATCTTCATGTTCAACGTTACGGAGTCTGATGGCTAACATAAATTTTTTGATATGATCTTCAGATATCTGTTTTGAATCGGGATCCAACTTAGGAAGCCATTTCTCCGGGTGCTTAGGTAAAGGGTGTTGGTCTCTAGGTATAGCGACAACATCCTGGTCCAACCATGGTCTAGCGGGGTTGTTCTGATTTTCCATTGGGGAATTAGGTGTGGAAGTTTGAGAAGGTGGTTTACCTTCATCAGAAGAGGAATATCCTCCAGAAGAAGAAGGAGATGAGGGAGGTGGTGAAGGAGGTATCCTAGATCCTCCTGCAGTAGTATTTGTGTTTGAATCTGTGGGATTCACAGTGAGATCTATGTCACCTAACTGTTCTCTGATATCGGAGAAGTCTAAAGGTTGACCCCACGGGCGGTTTGGTCGCCTAAGACTAGCTAAGGCACTGTGTGTTTTGATAAGAGATTAACGAACGATCTCTTGGAAATCACCACCTGTAGGATTAGGGGTTGCTGGCTCAACTGTGATCTGTGGATCTTCGGTTGAAGTAGTTGCTGTTTGAGGGGGGATATTATCTTGTGAACGGGTTCTAGTCACTATGGGTGTGCGATTAGGTGGAGGAGGAGTCTTGCGACCGCCTCGTGCCATTAATTAAGTTCTAGCCCTCCTTCTAGCGCCATTTGTTGATGGGAAAAACTGTCCGTCCGTCAACTGGGAGAGTGGAACTGGTCCGGGGTTGTCTAAATAACCCAAGCTGTTTGGAACGAGCCACCCTGACGAGTTTAACGGCTCCGTTGGCCGCTCTAAGGTCTCCTAAGAAAAACAAAGAGAAAAACTGATCTGAACTAACTAATCTAACTAAACTAATAAACAAATTAAACTATCTAAAAGAAGCTAAAAGAAACTAAACTAATTATAACTAATAAAACAAAGTAAACTAACTAACTAATATGCTAATCTAATTAAAACAAATTACTAAATTAAATTGAAACTAAATATAGCTATTCTAACTATTATATACAATCGACTAACTATTATTATAATAATTCAAATCAGTTATCTAATTATCAGTTGTAATATTTCTCATTCACAAATGTATATTATAAACAACCTACAGATTTAATTAAAACCTGCAAAACTCATGTGTGCGCTGCCTTAAGACAGCCAAGAATCTCTTTTTGATTTTTATATTTTATGAAAAAGAAATAAAAACTACCGAAATTAAACGATCTAATATATTTACTGAAATTAAACAATCTAATATAAATCTAATTAAACTTATATCTATATTAAACTACTTAATAAAAACAATAAACAGAAGACTAATTGACCTGGAAACGCTCCAAGTCCGCCCTGTGTATGATGACTCCTTAAGCTGGTTGGAGGAGGGAAACTCACACTGTTTAGTCCTTAAGCTTCTCGTAAACGATCAGCTATGCTTCTACTTGAAGTGTTTTACAGGACAAACAAGACATAAAAGAAAATTATAACAATCTTATGATCATAGATTCCTACAATAAGGGAAACCTACTATGCAGAAAACGTATATATAACAATTCAATTTATGAAGAAGGTAAAACTATCATTCACAAACTGAACTAACAATTGTTATGTCTTTTATCTATTTGGAAGGAACAAGATATGGATAACAATGATTAAACTTATATCATTTGCACATGATTTAGATAGCTAAAGTAATCATAAACCATAAACAAACTAATATACACAACATAAAACAAAACATTGATATATTGAAAAGTGAAATCTATGACAAAACATCAAATTCTGCTCCAGTCAGTATTATAGCTCCATATCCTTGTTCTCCCATGAATGAAGATGAACATTATTACAAAAATCATAAGTATATATAGGTCTCTTCACAAGGTAAAACCTCCTTGTGGATAATATCAAATAGTTTTACACAATTTGGGAGATATCCCAAAATCACCTAAACTAAGGAAATAAAATGCAAGTAGAATCTGTAAAACATCCCCTAACTACTCATCATATCTACTGCCAATTCGAATTTACCTGCAATAGAACACAAAGATCAAATTAGAAAGATATTTCATTAAGAAAACAATAAAAAATTGACTCTACAGACTTAGCTACAGAATCATTTGATTCTGTAGCTAGTCAAGAATAGCAAACAGGACCAAATACAGTCAAATAAAATCAAATCGAATCATCTTTTAATAATCCTTAAAAAATGAATTACTAATAATTCAAGTGAAATTATCATTTAAATTAAACCATATCAAAACGAATGCAATCGTAACAGAGTAAAGAATGCTCTGTTTTCAGTTACCATAAAGCATGGTCAAACTTTGACAGGCCTGTTTCATATCAAACAAAATTAAGCAGTGAATCAAGTCCTATGTGATACGATGTAATCGTAATCCATACAACCACAATCAGACAAAATCGTATACAAGAGATGATATGCCATAACATAATTATAATCGATACCATTGAACACCAAATAGATTTGTTACAGCTGTAACTATATACATAAATTCATATCGTTTCAATCAACAGTAAGGATAGGCGGGCTGTAGAGATTATGCATAAGATTCGTTCTGTTGTAATCAAATATGGGAAGGCTGTTACGATATAGTGAAAATGAAACATGCGTAACAGTATTGACCAGAAATCACCATGGATTTTGATTGCTGGGTGTTACATAGTCAAGATCGAACAACATTGATAACCATAAGCTGGGCAGTAATCAAATAAAATCGGGTCTGAGCCAATTATAGAACAATTTATCATCCTGGGCATGATCATTTTGTTTTACAAATCCATTCGTAACTGAAAATACACTGTCATTCCAATTCAAATGATAACAAGGTCGTTTGACCACAACGAATTGACTGGCTGGTCAAAGTCATCTGTAAATAAAATCATAATAGACAACCATCGTTTATGTGCATCATAACCAATTCGGATTAAAACATAGATCGTGTTCCAAAATGGAAATGCAAAACAGCTTGCAACAGAACATTCAATCGTAACTGATTTAAAACAATCAAATCCCTAATATGATTAATAGAATCAAAACCAAATCCAACAAAATTTGATTTCCCAAAACAAATTATATACAACAGTGCATGCTTATGTGACAGAGCAGGTCAATGATGTACACAGAGTTTATGAATGTGCCATATAAATGGGTGAAAGTCATACCAGCGAAGTTGTTGAGGCTATGTCAATTTCAAATTGACAATTGTTGTAGCCGACTCGACATTTTTGAACAGAATTGAACCAGTAGTTCGTTGCTTCTTGTCAGTGGGTTGCACCTTCTCATTATGACTAGTGAGCTTTGCCACCTGATCTTCCAAAGCATGGATTTTGGATTGCAACATCATCACATATAGGTAGTATCTCTCCAACCATAAACCACACTGATCGCATGGTGGAACAGCCGGTTGAGCAGAAGAGGGTTTTGATGAGTCACCGAGGGTTCCACGAGGTATTTCAATGCCCGGAAAATTAGGATCATCCCGCAAACAAGGTGGTAAATTCTTGACAAATTCATATGCAAGTTTTTCACATAGACCCTCTGAGTAAGGATACTCATTTGCGAGAAAACTTTCAATCTCCAAATCAGAATCTTCACTGACCACGATAGGATCAGGGTTGGCAGGGGTTTTAGGTTTATTTCTTGCCATGCGAGAGATTAACTGAGCATTTTTCTTACCTTTAGAATTTGCATTAGTTTTAGGTTTAGGCTTTTTGGCTGTGGGTTTAGCAATTTCCAGTTGTTTGGTCAAAGACACGGGCAAGTTCGTAGGTGAGTCGGGTAGAGGTTTGGGTAGCAAAACACTGCAGGGCACAGGGGGGGTAGGTTTGCTTTCGCTCACCACAGGTTTATCAACCTATGGTGGGTTTGATTCTTCGAAGCCATTATGACTGAGAAAATCACCCCAACAGTCACGACGTAACCCCAACTCATAAACCATAATCATTTTATTTAACCCCAAATGGAAGAGGCTGGTATCAGCCTGGCTGCGTTTATACCTTTTAGCCATCTTAAATAGACTTCTATGAAGATAGTGAGGCACATTAAGCTCGTAGCCTATAAAAAGCATCAATAGACGAAGGTGAAACAAGAAAACGAACCCATACCTGCCCTCGCAAGTAATGAATTGTTTGATTATCATTAGCAGGTCATGCCAACGTGGTTTTAACATTTTTGCAGGCAAACCTTTGTCGCAGGAGTTCACCATTCGGGATTGGAAGAGAAATGTCCACGGGACATCTTCCACCTTGAAACTTTTGGACCACTTCTATCGTGTAGCAGGTAGACTGGTAGCCGAGCTAAGAAATTGCTCATTAATCTCAAGTTGCACATCCCCAACTTTGGCTCGGCAACCATCGAATGATAACGCAAATTGTCGAGCCATGCTAGGGTTATAACCATCGAATTTCCTTATAAACGGGAGCCATCCAAATTTATCTAGGTCATTATAAGCGCCATCGAACATCAACAATGCTTGGCAACCATTGGGCTCGGCCCTTACAACTGGAGCCATGGCTTCTATGCATAGTAGGGTTTGAATCGAACAAAACAATACACAGGGTCGAAAATGGTTACGGCTAACAGCTGCAGCGCTCAAAGAGGAGTGGATTAAATGTATGCGTGCGAAGGTGGTGGGATTACCACCGCCATGCAGGATAATAATGGCACAGTACAATGCTATTCCATCCACATAATATCGTTTGAACCATATGAATTGGCCAACCCAATACTTTGGGTGGTGGATCATTGTATCAACTCGCCATACCATATATTATATCAATGTGCCATTGTTAACCAACACACCACTGCATTAATTCAAATCATTAAATAAAAAACAAACGTTAAACCAATGTTAATCCAATCATGCCATTGCATAAATTCAGACTATCAAACCAAAAGTTTACCCGCTCGTGATTTCATAACTTCAAACCTTTGCAATTCAACCTGAAATCAAAACTCAGATATTGATCATGCGCTCATAGCATAATATATAATCAAAGTTTTATAAAACATTATGGCAAATGATTTTATAAACTTGACAAGTCAAAGGTTTATGAAAATAAGGATTGCATCACATAAAACAAGATCAACCATGACCATTATGACATCAAATGTAACCAATAAATTTGCATTATCAATGGCTTATTAATCAAATAAAATCAAACTGCGCAATCAAAGTAAGAGTAGGCCAAAGGACATAGTTTGAAAGAACCTTTGCAGTCATGTGATAAACCAATGGTAAAGTGCCTTTCAGAAAATTAATAAAAGACTACGACAGTCCAAACAATGATGGAGGGGTTTTCACACTTTCAGTTGTGAAAATTGAATCGAAACCAAATTGCAATTGTCGCAAAAAATGAAACAAATGTCTAGTTGCAAAATGAGACAATGACTTGTCGTTTAGGAGACAATAGGTGTAGGCAGCTTTTTAGGACAATTGAAAAAATTGAATTGGTTGCCAACAAGCCCCAATCATTAAATACATGTAAGAGGGTGGGTATGAAAATTCACTTCACATAGTTATTGAGAGCATGAACTAGGTAAAATAAAGCATGAGAAAAGTGTGAAAGTCAAGTAAATCCTTTTGGGGCAGACTGAGAGTCAAGAAAGCATGGGAAAAGAAGGAAATGTGTATGGTAAAGGTATGATTTTTTATAGTTATGTTTTGGAGCAACAATAGAGAGAAGAGTGCTAAAGCTTGAAGGAATCCATAATGGAAATGTATGGTAGTTGTTTTGGAGCTGCAAATGCATTAATAAGTAGGTTTTTAAGCCTATAGAGTGACATTTAGTGTGAGACATTACCCTATATAAGTGAGCTTAATGTTGTGAGTTTTCCTTCCAGATGACATCCCTGGAGTCCCCAACAAGAAATATTCCTAGCCAACCTATGTTGGGTCCTTGAAGGGAAGTGGGAAGGCCTAAGGGACTATGGTGCAGAGAATGGGGATCCCGCTCCTTGGGTTGTATAGGTTGAGGAGAAGAGAGATGGAGGATTGGGATAGATATAGGAAAATGTAGTTTGTTGTGGGTAGCATTAGGCTATGAGTGGACAATAGAGACAATCTCTCTTATGAATTCATATCCCCTGCTCAGGGGTGATTTGTTGTCGATATTTGAAGAAAAAACTCTACGGTTTGGAGGAATGTTCATCCCATGAAGTCAGTTTCACCTTTGTTTTAAAAGATAAGTGTTTATCATTGTTATGCTGATTTTAATTATGGGTTTTAATTGTCATGTATATACTCTATTCTTGAGTGCATTATATGTAACTATGTCTATGCATATTTGGATGAAATTAATAATGTTGCTAAATCCCTATTAAATCCTTAATGCAATGCTAGTTTTTATGTGTTTTTAATTTTTGCGCGTGTTTAATTTCTATGTGAATGTTGGTTTATTTACATTCATGTTTTTTAAAAAAGATGTCTATTGTATGGACATTTTTAGTATGCAAGCATTTGAGTTAATTGGGATCATAAAAAAATTAAAATTGTTGGGATTAGTAGTGGGAGACACTACACGAGGTGCACGAAGGCATCGTCGATGGACATAACGTAGGGAAGGAAATTGCATGAAAGGTGATGTGCAGTGGGTTGTGGTGGTCATTGTTGTTTGAAGAGGCTATGGATTATTGCAAGCGTTGTGATGTTTGCTAATAGATCAGGAAGCCATCAAGACAAGATGAAATACCACTCTTTTTGGTCACCATGTTGGAGCCATTTGAAAAATGGGAAATTGACTTTGTTGGGTCGATCAATCCCTCGATGTGCTAAACTAGTGCCTAGTATATCATCACTATGATAGAATATCCGACCAAATGGGAAAAATTGTTAGAAAAACAGGACCGTGGAGCAATAAAATAAAACAAATGCAGAAAAAAAACACAAAAGACACACAATACAAGAGAGACACAGATTTACGTGGTTCACCCAGTGTGGGCTACGTCCACCAGAGAAATTGCCAGGTCCTTCCTTTATTATTATCTGACAAATGAAGGGATACAACCTACAACAAAACCCACTGTAACTTCCTCTTCTTTCTCTCACAGTCTCCTCTCTCAGAATACAATATTCACCACACTCCATAGCCACGATACA
The DNA here is from genome assembly GCA_032191745.1 of Picea mariana. Classification (NCBI taxonomy): domain Eukaryota; kingdom Viridiplantae; phylum Streptophyta; class Pinopsida; order Pinales; family Pinaceae; genus Picea; species Picea mariana. The sequence continues at coordinate 19,298 of JASDQU010190769.1, forward strand.
TTTCCCTCATAAAAGAGGGTTGCCTTCTAGGGAAAAAAACCCTAACATATTCTCTACTGTTAGATCTGTGACCTTATAATGAACGGTCCAGATTTACAATGAAGGCAATTTTTTCTTCGGGGGCTTCGCCCCCGAACCCCCGCTTGCCCCCAAACCCCCCAACCGAGGGGATAGCCCCCTCGGACCCTGCAAAGGGGGAACCCCCCCTCTGTACTCCCCCACGTGGCAGAGTGTACATACTTATGGGGTGTAAATACTTCATGGGGTATAAACACAGCTGAAAGCAAGGACCTCTGAATCAAGAAGATAATCAGGCTCCACAACCAACAATCTCCCACTTGGAGACTGATCTCAACAACTCCACTACTGTTGTATATGCTGGACTCTGAACCTTCTTGGACCTGGAAAATTTCTCATTTTCATATTCATTCTTGAAGACCAACTGAAAATGATCAAGAACTCAGTTTCTCCCTGGTTAATCCCTTTGTTAACATGTCTGCAGGATTCTGGCTACTGTGTATCTTTTCCAGCTTCAATTGTCCATCTTCCAAGGAAGATCGTATGAAGTGGTACCTCAACTGTATATGCTTAGCTTTCGAATGGAAGGCTGAGTTCTTTGCAAGGTGAATGGCACTTTGACTGTCACAGTACAACTTGTTGTTCTCCTGCTTCTTTCCCGATTCCTCCATAAACCTTTGTAACCAAATCATCTCTTTACTAGCCTCTGTAGCAGCAACATACTCTGTCTCTATTGTTGAAAGTGCAAAAACCTTTTGCAGTTTTGAAATCCAATTTACTGTTGTTCCACCTATAGTAAAAACATACCCTGTGGTGCTCCTCCTGCTGTCTTTATCACCTGCCATATCTGAATCAA
>JASDQU010190773.1:0-20203 GCA_032191745.1 Picea mariana
TAGAGAAATTGCTTTATTAGAGAAATTATTATTATAATTTCTCTAATAAAACAATTTCTCTAATAAAGCCCCCCCTTACTATAAAACAATTTCTCTAATAAAGTCGCCCCCTCCCACCCTCTAGTAAGGGGGGGCTTTATTAGAAAAATTATTATTATAATTTCTCTAATAAAACCCCCCATACTCTAGTAATATTATTAACTCTTTTTTCATTAAGATATAGATTTAGTTTGGAAAATAAAATTAATGTATGTGGAAATTAAAATAAGAAAGAAAATGCATTACATAAAATAGGCTGAAATCCTTATGAATTTCTTTCTCCAATGATTAATAAAAATTTATTATTAAAGCTATCATATAATCTTCTATTTATTCGTAGACCAATGAAATTAGTTTAACTCTTCTTTAATTTATTTTTTAAATATTTAATATCTTACTTCAATTTATTTATTATTAATGATTTTTTAAGTATACATCAATTTATTAGAATTATATTTCATTTCAAAATTAAACAATGTGGATATATTTCTTTTAAAAATTTATAAAATTTGAATAAACTTTTATACTCCTTTTAAAAATTTATTAAATTTAAATAAGATTTTAATATACAAATATTAGAAAATTGTAAAATTAAAAAAAAAAAAACAAAAAACTATTATGAATGTAATTTTGTTTTCTTAACATTACCCTTCACTATTGTGTTGTCCCATTTTGAAATCAAAAATTTCCATATTTATCTTTATTTAAGGGTTATATCCACATGAAATAGTAGTTGTTTTTCAATTTTGAATGAAAGGTAACTTTTCAATACATATAAGTTAGAAGCCAATGTTTTTTTTTTTTTTTTTTTAATCTTGCCAAAGAAAAAAACTTACGTGTCCACATATATATGATATCACGTGTCCACATATACATGATAGTCAGCCAATTGTTATTCCATCGTAGTGGAAACTAGAATGCATAGGGGTGACAATTGTTCACAGTTCCAAAACTTAAAGAAAAAAACGACAACTGTTAACATACAACAAGGGGACTTGCCACCTGTTCTTCCACTCTCCTGGAAACCAAAATAGGCAATGGACTGGGTGCCTTGACTTGAACCAAAGAATATCATTTGTGAGCCTATCGAACCTGAACTAGAGACTAGCATAGGCAAAATTTGCAAAAAATTAGCCATTAACCCAAAGAAGAAAACCTGTGAGAAGTTATGCATGTGGCGAGGTAGGGCTTCCATCTTGATGGAGTCTGAAGGTGAAGGGTTGACAACACATCAGGAAATGACTCTTCTCAGGATCGCTTGACAAGAAACCATATACGACATCAAGACTTTTATTGAAGAAACTCTAGTAGCCCTACTGCTTGACCAAGTCTCTCCTCATTTCAAAGATTAAAACCAGGTGGTCGTCCGTGAGTCTGTAGGAATCTAGAGCTAGGGGAATGTGGTCCTATTGAGCTTGGTTCTTCTCCAAAGTGGCAGCGATGGAGTCAAAGGAAGCAACAACATCTGTGATGGGGTCTTCTTCCATGGAGGCAACAAAATTGCACCTCGAGTGGTCCTCCATAGGTAAGGCTTCTTCTTTCATTATACATCCAGTAGAAACTGACTCATGTAATGGACTGGTGGTGCAAGTAGCAGGATGGTTCTCTAGGGAAGTTGATGGAAGGAAAGGAAATAATTCCACCCAATTGGGAGGAAATTCTTCTTCCACTGGGCATCCCCCTTGGAGACTCTCAGTACTGGGGAGACGTGGTTGTTGATGAGCCTGCGCAAACCAATTTTTCCTAGAGAATCCAATATGGTCCTCATCTGGAACTGGAGTTCAAGAGGTAAGTCCCAGGCCATGGTGTGGCCAAGGCTTTGAAGGAGCTTTCACATGCCAGTTCTTCCTCAAAGAGCCCAGATGGTCTCCACCTAGCATGAGATCTGGAGAGGCAGGCTCTCGGCGGTTGTGTCATCCAAACCTGCTATATTAGGTGGATCCTCGATGGGAATGTCATCGTTCTCATGGCATGGATGTGAAAGGCACCAGGAAAGTAGAAAAACTAGTTGAGCAGGCTGAGTCTCAGAATAGGATTAGCCAAATGATGCTGGAATTTGGGCCCGAGTGCCCCATATAACACTTCCTGCATAGTGAAAATACCAAGAGGGTAGAGGCATTGATGTCTCTGGTAGCCATTAGTGCAGGCATGATGGAAATCTCAAAGATCATACTGAAGCCGAGGAGTCAAGCCTAGGCTTCCATTAAGGCCCAATGCACTAAGGCTTAGCTCTTATGCATGAGAACCATCGTGAATGGACATGGAAGGAGGGTGGTGGAGAGAGGCTTTAAATGCCCTCATGATCTCCCCATACAATGATCCATGTGGCCCATGTGGCCCATGTGTCACCCCATCCGAGGAGAGGAAGTCTTGTAGACCCATTTCTTGGCACTTATGTAGGATTTGTGACTTTTGTTGATCCAAGGTATTAAATATGAGGATCTCTTCTTGGGTATTGACACCTTCATTGGCTAGCTGATCAACTACTTTGTTGGCCTCCCTTTTGACATGTGAGGGGACAATAGTGAAGGGAGGAAATAGTGAGGCTTGTAGAAGGGAGAGAGGACTTAGAAAGTGCTAGCAGGGAGTGATTTTTCTAGATCCGAACCTTGGAGAACTTTGGTAGACAAAGAGATGATGAGTTTTGAATCTCCTTCTACAATTAGGGGCTACAAGTTGAGACTACAGGCTATTTGGAGGAATTTTATGAGGCCCCAGAGCTCAACCAATTTGTTTGTATCATGCCATAGAAATCCTGCATTGAGGGACTTTATTTTCCCTGCGTTATCTCTAATGACCACTTGGTAACCTGCCTGTCTTGGATTACCCTTGGAAGGTATATTGAAGTTTAACTTCTAGAACCCTGAAGGGGGGCACCTATAGAAAGGTGAAGAACGAGCTTTAGGGGCTCAGGGGTTGGGGAGTCTGAGAGGAATTCTTCCAAGTGAAAAGAATGTTTAAGTCCAGAGGAGCATCTGGGAAGTCCTCTGGATTCCAAAGCTGAATTTGAACTGTTTCCCAAATGATGGCAGTGATTTTGTCCCTAACATCTGAGAGGTGGGAGAGTTGAGAGTGGAAGATATGCCTATTTCTTTCTTTACACAATTTCCAAATGATAAGCCCCGATAGAAGATACCAGATTATTTTTAGAATCGGGCTTTGATAATCCCTAGAGCCCTAATTCCTTAAGGTGTTTAGGATGTTGGTTTTGTCACACTTTTTTTTCCTCATGATGATAGTGTCTTGGTCCCAAATCTGATTGCTAACGTGACATTGATTGAATAAATTCTCCATGGTTTGTTCATGTTGCTTACAAATATGGCATATTGAAGGCCCTATAAAGCCTCTTTTCCTTAATTTGTCCATGGTGGGGATCTTATTATGAACCAAGAACCACATAAACGTAGAAAACTTTGGCCATAGTTTGGTCTTCTAGATTATGTGCCAGATGTGATCTTTTTCCTATGCTTGAAAATTATCTTGAAGATGATAGGCCTCCTTGATCGTGAAAGTGCCTGTTGTTGAGTACTCCCAACGAAGGATATCCTTGTCCCTGCTAATGCGGATTTTTCTGTTACCCATTGTTTCTTGTGAAGGAAGAATCTCAACATTGTCTGGTAGATGAATATCCCGACGTAGCATTTTGCAACTACGCCAGGGGGTATTATGCTGGCTGTCAAGCCATAGGTCAACAAATTTGAGATATCTTAAGTCTCGAAGGTAGGTGTTGGTCCTAAGTCTACACTTAAGGCTATAAAGTTTAGAGTTTAAGCATCTGAAAAGAGTAAAAGAAAAGAGGGGAGACAACTTTGGGGGATGAGGCTATAGCCGATCTCTAAGCTGTCTTTGCCTAACTTCCAAATATTCTTGAATATCGATGTCACGTTTGATGGTGGACCATGAACGTTCGAGTGATGGCAGTCTTAAGTATGGTATCGAAAAGATTCAAAGTGATGTTGGTTTGACCCGATAGGCCGTGTTCGATGATGGGTTGCCTTACAACGAGTACAGTCATGGGGAGAACATAGATTTTAAAAGAGGGTTGATGTTTTAAAATTCTTATTTCAATTTTAGATTATACGAGGAAAATTCAGTGAAGCCAAACGAAGGGTTTAATGAAATCGAAGGTTGTTTTCCATAACTGAGTTAAAATCTTGAGACTGAGTATGAAAATATAGAGCTATCAACAACGTGGGGCATCAATTTCAGAAGAATCCCACGTTGTAGCATAAGAAGAAAGGAAAGGAATACTTTGATGAAAGCATATAATATAGAGATCCAAGTAATTCATAGGTCTTGTACCTGCTAGTAGCCGATACAGAGGAAAAACTATAAATAACTAGAGAACTAGAGACTGATCACCATAGTAGAAGTTATACTAAATTGTAGCTAAACATTCATCAAAGACGTATATGTAAAAAATGACATGAAACATGAAATAACAGAGGAAAACACATAAATCAATCTTGACGAAATATGGAGTCTTCAATTCTCTTTGTATTAATCCTGGCTCAAAAGAACTTTCTCTATTACAATCTATCACCAAAAAATCCCATTTCATCTCTTCCTCGATGCCTATTTAAACAAAAATTCTGAACATTTAGAATTTTCATCGTTCTGGAAACTTGTCAGTTAAAAATAAAGAAAATGGAGTGTTTCATCTCCTTATATTTGTCTTCCCTCATAAGGGCAGAGCACCTTCTTTCTCTTCTCTTCTAGATCTAGAAATATAACGGGTTGACATCTGTCATTATTTGTCACCAAAAACCTGCCCCTTCGCCTGCTTGATGAAAATGACACACCTATCCACCAACTGGGCTATTAAACTAGAAGGCTCTATTTGGTTTATTTCCTCAAAGGTGTAACATTTTTTCGCCAATTGCGGCAACCTTTTCTCTACTTGTCAGTCTTCCGGGATGATGAAGCATAATTGTAAACTTGGTTGTACTAGCCATTTGTCCACTTGGGCCATATCGACCTGGCTTATCTAGGATATCTCCACTTGTTCCTTCTCCATGTTTTCTTTGATGACTAGCAGGTGTTTATCTTTATTGATTTTTCCCAGCGTCCCAACATTGCCTTCCTTCTCAAGGTCTAACAAACTTTTACTTATCAAGGAGAACATTTCCTCACAAGAATTCATCACTTGATTAACTTTCCCCCTGCTTTCTGATATATTCTTCTCCCAGACTTTCAACAACATATTTCCTCTAGTTTGTTCTACGATGGATAATTTGAAGCTGTCGACCATCTCTATCTTTGTGATAGCTATAAAAACATCTTGGAAAGTGACCCGAGCTGCCCCGACTTCTCTTTCTCTCAAAGAAATATTTTCTAACACTGGATCTATCATCTGAAAATGGTTTTGAATGGTTCCTACTTTTACAAGCAAGTCTTGTTGATCCGTTAATATGTTATTTTGGATATCGGCGGCTTGGTATCTGAACATTTTTATGTCTAAAACTTGATTCTCAACCACATCCAATTTTGATTATAACTCTATAATTTGTTGCCCCTATTGGCTTACCTATGTTTGGCTAATTTGTGTCAGCTGGGGCACCTGCAGAAGGTCAAATATGAGCTTCTCGATCTCCTGCAGATCGGATATTTGGGCTTGCTGAAGGATTTTTCTCACCTCGTCCCTGACATTCTCTTCAGCAATAGACACTTTGGCTTATAAATTGTTGATCAAGAAGTTATTTGGTTTCAATTGGGCCTTCAAAGGTCCACTGAGTACTGATTTGATGTAGCATAAGCCCCTAATGTTCGTACTATCTCATCTATGAATTCTTCCTCTTTCGTGGCCTTTCCATCTATCATGATTTTAAATTTTTTAGACACTACACCCTCCCTTTGATATAATCCTTGTCTCACCACGACCTTCCTTTTTTTATCAAATAAAAATTCATTAGGAGGCAACCCCTCTATGAAAATGGGTGTCAGTTCTTCATTGAAGATCCACCCCACATCGGGATCCCCCTTTTTGAATTGTAAGGGTGTGATAATGGCGATCATACTGTCAATTTCCTTGGATGGTTGTTTTAGGGCAACATCTATGGCCGACTTGTTTGACATGAGCAGTAATGAGTTGGCCGACCCCTTCGAGGTCATCTCTTCTTGAACTTGGGCCTGCTTACCCGGCCTACCCTTTTCGGGGTTTCCTTCCTGTTGGTAGGGTATTTTGGCTCCTCGCCCTGAGGTTCCAGCCTCCCCTATTTTTTCTTTGTTCTTCTCCTTTTTAGGAATCGATACCTTTGAACCTTTGACCCCCATTTTCTGTGTGACCAGAAGCTTTGGGGTTTCACCTTGTAAAATCTGAGGGAGAGAACTCCATCGGTGCTCCTGGAATTTAAAGAAATCGGCCTTATCTCCGGGTGGAAGGGCTTGAATCCGACTGAGGACTTCCGAGTAGGACCTCGCACTCAGGAATATTTCATCATGAGGGGAATCCTCATGTTCATATCTCTTTAGGCCACAACTCGCTAGGTTAATGCTCACAACCTTAGTAGGGTCGTTCTTCTTAAACTCAATGTCCACCAGCTTCATTTCTTCTAAAACCATAGCCTCGGATTTGGCATGGCCAAAATCTAACAAGGAATATGCGCCAATATGAATGGGGAAGGGCGACCATACCTTATTTGATACTCCTTTGAGCTCTTTTCTTATTTCGTTGAGCACAGTCTGCCTCGCGATCTCGTGACACAATAGCTTATCTGGAAAAAATAACGGTAGAGCATATGGCGAGACAGAGGTGCCGAAAACCCTGATATATGAAAATTCCACCTCTATATACCAATTTTCCATGCTACTCAGGTTGGTCGCGATGCTATCCGAAATCCTGGGCAGCGGATGGCCAAAGATGGTGACATGCAATGACACCATTACCAAGTTGAAGATTTCGTAAATGAATTCTTTGGCATTATCCTCCCAAAGCTTCGAGGGGTAGACATGAATAGGCTCTGTATTAGATGGAGCCCAACTCCAGTTCATTAATGGGAAAGGTGTCATGAAGCAGATGGCATCCATGATGTAAGCAGACATAAAGAACGAAGTTGCTTTCTTACTTTCCCTTTGTGCTTGATATTCGGTAATTCGATTGGTCAGACTGTCCGAAAACAGTTTGGCTCAGTTGAAGGAGAATCCCTTGACAACTGTATGAATGACCAGTACCCATGGGAGGAAACAATGGGTAGTGTCCTCCCTCCCATAGAACCTACAGGCCATCATTGCTATGCACTTGAATTGTGGCTCCAAGGAGGAGATTGAATAGATCCTGTTAGTGTTGGCCCTGAATTTTGCGAGGTGTGAGACCCAATCTTTGATCAGATCGGACAAACTTCTTGCATATTGCTCACACTCCTTCTTCTTGAAACCTTATATAAATTTAGCATTATGAGTGAGGTTCAGTGTGGGTGATAATTTATATAGTGCCCGCAAATGTTCTGGCCTGAAAGTCCTGATCGTTACCTTCTATTTGCTGATAATCGTTCTGGTTGGGATATCCACATGGTCCAGTGCCCACCTAATCATATCACAATAGGGAAGACGTCGGGGCCTTCCCGCTATTTTGTGCATCTCTGCTTGAGTGACGATTTTGTATTTGGTTGATAAGTCATCGTTCTCATTGTCACTAGAATCATCCAAACAACTTACAAACTCGGAATGTAGAATGTTGCAAACGTATGACCAGGTCTTGACAACATTAATACTCCATGGTGAGGTATCAGAAACCACGTCTAAACCCTGACCTGAACTCTTGATAGCTGCCTTGGACGTTTTTCTTGGAGCCATGATAGAGAAACCTGCAATTGGACCTCTTGTCAAAAAAATTGAAAAGCACAAACAACAGTTATCCTGGTGAAATGGTTCTGTGCGCAAATAGTAATGAAAATAGAAATAATGAAGGAAAAACTCTCTATCTTGGTCATTTAAACCCATGGGTGTACTTTCCAACAGAACGGTCAAATCTCTTAATAGAAAGATTTCTAAGTAAAACGAGATCGTACTATCTGTCACCTTACCACAAATTCAAATAAATGCCATAAATGCTTGACGAGTCGTAACATTTAAAAATGCAGGATCATTTAAGATTTCATCTATAAACCGTGTGTGTTAAAGTTCGCTTAAGGCGCTAATTAAATTGTTTTAGATCTTTCAGATTGGTGCACTTAGTTGTTAATCCTCTTTTCGGCACTCGCGACATCGGGTGTTTTCGCTCCTAGAGACTGAGCCTCAAAAACCAGAAATCACGATGGCATGAGCTAATATATTAGAAGTGATTTAACTTAAGTATTTTAATTATCCATGCTTAATTAAAGAAAGTTGCGACTTCGAGGATCGGTGTTATGAAGGTGCGGCCCTTTTGGGAGGCAATTGCTACTAACCAGGGTTTAAAGTTATTTGTTTCTTGATACTAACCTGGGTAACTTTAACATGACTTCACAACTTCTCAAGTCGGGGGCTTGAGGAACATTCAATGCGTAACTCCCAAGAGAGAGGGTATGAGGTAATCAGAGATGATAATACCCTCTTAGTCTTTTAGTAAAGGTGATTAAACTTAGGGATGTTTTTGCCACTTCGCACGTCGGAATACTATGACTTTAGGGGGAAGACACGTGAAACAAATGAAGTCCTGAAAACCAACATTTTTGGGCTTTAGTATAACACTTCGTGCATTTAGAGAAAGGCATCTCCAACAATAGGTAGGGTAAGGGGACATGTTTTCTAGTTATTTCAGGGGAGAGAGTTGATGCCAGGCATCTGTCTAGAACTGTGCACTTCGTCAATTTATTACTTCCCAGAGAGCGTGCTTTTGAATGAGTGGACGATTTCACCAAGATGCATTCAAAATGTTGGAGCCTTGGATATGATCATCAAGATTTATTAGTTCTTCTTGTTGTATGCCCAGAGTATATTTTTTTTCTCTTGAGTTGTGCCCAAAGCTCATGAGGATATTTGAGCCATTGCCACCAAATTTTCGCTCCCATAACGATGTTAAGTTTCTCAGGGTCATCAAGCCCCCTAGGGCTGTGGGTTTGCAAATCTTATCCCAAATGACTAGGGCCCAGGTTTTTCCCTGTTTTTTTCCATTCCAGAGGAATTTCCTTTGAAGCTTCCTTATTCTTTTGATGACTGTTTGTGGGGACTACTAGGAGCCGAGGACATGTAGGTTAGGATGGATTGAAGCATTGATTTCAGGAGGATAATCCTCACAGGGAGGTTAATGGTTATGAAGGTCCAAGTGCTGAGGCGATTGGATATTGAGACAAGAAGGGAATTCCAGGAGGTGTTGCAAGATACAGAGTCCGTAAGGGGTAGGCCAAGGTAGTTGGATGGAAGGGAGCACTCGGGGATTTCAAGGAGATGGGAGATGTGTCGTTGGACTGTTGTTGGCATGTTGAATAAGAAGAATTTTGACTTATCCAGATTGAAGGTGGTTCCAGAGGCTTTGCTGAAATCTAAGAGTATAGTGCGAAGTTTGGTCCCTTCCCTGGCAGTAGGGGTGTTCAGGAGCAAGGTATGGTCAAAAATTTGGATGTGGGAAACAACTGGTTGGAGCCCATGAATAAAGAGGCCTTGTAGGGCTCCATTGGAAATTGAGGCAGAGAGATTCCTCCCCAACCCTTCTGCCATGATCACAAAGAGGAAAGGAGAGAGCGGATCTCTTTGGCATATGCCTCGTAAAGAGGAGAAGGGATTCGAGGGAACCCGATTAACTAGGATGGAGAAAAAGGTGGAAGAGGTGAGTCCCATGATCCATTCTATCCAATCCAAGTTGAACCCAAAGGCTGGGAGAACCGAGTACATGTAATGCCAACTTAGTTTGTCAAAGGATTTAGAAAGATAAATTTTTATGAGCATACCTGGTGTGCGGTTTGTCTTGAGCGAGTGGATGATTTCATGAATGACGATTTCATTGTCCATGATGTGTCACCCCTCCACATAACCTAACTACTCCTTAGAGACGATGCACAAGAGAATAGGTTTGAGCCTAAGTGTTATTCCTTTTGTTATGATCTTGTTTATAAAATTACAAAGCGTGATTGACCGAAGCCGATTTGGATTGGTAACACACTCTTCTTCAAGGATTAGAGTGAGGAAATAGGCATTAAGAGAAAAGTGTACCTTATTTGAGGTTCTGGACTACTCCACCGATGAAAAAAAATCTTTGCGAACCATCAACCAACAATGATGGAAGAAATCCATGTTGAAGCCATCCGGCCCTAGGGATTTTCCCGATGGAATTTCCTTGATAGCCTAGTCCACCTCATATTGCATGATCGGTCTCATGAGGGTTTCATTCTGCTCTACAGTGATGCGGGTGGTGATGTGCTGAGTGATCCTTTTGATGGCTGGTGTCCTGTCCACAGGGGGTTCATGGAGTAGTTCTTTGTAGTATCTTACTAGTTCCTCTTCTATGTCTGCATGGTCCATGAGAGTGTTTCCTTCCGAGTCCTCAAGCTTTGTTATGCGATTGATATGCCTTTTATGAATCATGGAGCGGTGGAAGAACTTTGTGTTTTTTTCCCCTTCCTTAATACATTGAACATAAGATTTTTGCCTCCATAGGATCTCCTCATGTTTGTGTCTTTCCTCAAGATTCTTTTTTAGGGTGGGTTCCTCCTGTAGCAAGGCTTCAGAGTAGCCCGAGACCATGGAATCTCATTGTACCTCCTCCGTACGTTGTTCTAGGGATGTTTTTGCGAGAAAGATGTTCCAAAAATAATTTTTGTTCTAGTCTCGTAATTATTATTTGAAATTCTTCAGGCACTATTGGAATTTGTACACACACGTTCCATGATCTATTTCTTCATTGGCCCACCAGGTTCAAGAGAATTATTGGAAGTCTGGGTGGGTTAGCCAGAATTTCTCAAAGTGAAAGCGTTTGAACTTTGGAGTTGTCATGGTGTACACCTAGAGTTGGACTAACCAATGGTCTGAGCCGACCTTGGGTAGTATATCAGCCTCAATAATTCGTCCTTTGAGAATTATGTTCTCTGAAACTAGAAAGCGATCTAGGTGACTTGAGATGTGTTGAGTCCCTGTGCACTTGTTAGTCCAAGTGTAAGGACCATTCTTGGTGTCTACATATATTAGGTTAAGGTTGTCTATAAGGTGCTTGAACTTGTAACTGTCCTGTTCTAGGCATTTTTCGCCCACACTTTTTTCCTCTAAGGTGAGGATGATGTTGAAGTCGCCCCCTAACATCCATCGATATTTTCCCTGAAAAGTGTTGATGTAGCCCAAACTATTGATGAATTGTTATTTTTCTTGGTTGAGCTGAGGACCATAAGAATTTGTTAAGACACATTCTTTACCTGATCCTAGGACTATGTATTTAGTTGTAAGTGTTGCCACCATTGAGAAGGAAGGTTCCAGGATAATGGTGATTGGGTTCAAGAGAATGGATAATCCTCGAGCAACCCCTTTGTATTCAATATAGCTGAATTTAAAATGCCTCCAACACCTTCTGAAGGTTTCCTTTGCAGTACTACCTGCCCTTTTTGTTTCCTGAAGTAGTAAGATATTTGAGTTTTTTGATTTAATATAGTTTCGAAGAATCTTTTTATTGGATCTCCCATTGAGACCTCTAATGTTCCAAGTGATGATCTTCCTCATTATAACTCTGGGAGAGGTGGGTCGAAAAAACCTTCTGAGAGGCGATGGATTTTCCTTGAGTTGATCATGAAATTTCCTACCTCTTTAATTAGTTGTTGTGCCATCTTCCAACCCCTTCTCTTTCTTTCTTCGAGGTTGCACTTGGGATCTATGTCGGGCTCAAGTTGTACACCAATTCATGAGGTGGCTCCTGTCATGGAGTAAATGAAGACTTTATGGAATTAACACAGACCATACTCCACTAAGCACATCCACCTCCTCAGGACCTTCTTATGCTCTCGGCCCGAAGAACTTCAAGGTCCTTCCAATCCCTTATCAGGACCTCTCAATACCCACAGAACTCTCTCCTTGATCTCCCCTTTACCTTATTGGGAAACTGGGTTTCACATTATCGCGAAACTCGTGGGCACACATCTTGTGCTACACAAAACCCCGAAACCCGATGGGTCTCAATGTCGATACTTCTTCGTTCCTGTTGGGGATTTGCCTATCGAAAAATCGGCCTATGCGATGTCACGTTTCGCTGGCACCACGAATCTTCGAACCCCGATTCGCGATGGCACCTCTCTCCGCTCCAAGCCCCTTCAGGTTAGCCCCTTCCGCATATGACTTGCCATTCCATGAGACCACGACCTGCTCCCCGTCGAAGTTTTGGACTTCGCGGGTTTGATATGCATAGAACCTGCACTCCCAGAAACTCCGAGATGCCGAGCCCCGATGCCGTGGGATCTTCTGACATGTGTCCCAGTGACAGACGCTCCTGAGCCTATCGGGTATCGCGATATCACAATTTCAATGGTAACAATTCCTTGTCATGGGGAACCTCGAATCTCCAATGGCCTGAACCCCGATGGCTCCCTGCTCCTTGACACGTGTTCCTGCTGAGATCAACGACTCTGATCCTCTCGGGAAATCGCGGATCACGATTCCTTGCTGCGAGAGTTTTTCATCTCTGGAAACTCCGATTCTCCGATGAGACGAATCTCGATGAGCCCTAGATCCTTCCCTGCACGCTAATGCTTAAACCATGTGCATCTCCTCGGGATCTAACGGCTGGCAGTCTTTTGCGAGTTCCTTCCACGGACCTCGACCGTCGATTTCTTTTCTCCTTGAGGATTTTCTTGAGAAGGCTAAGTGTTCCTTCTCAGAGCTTATTCTCCAAACCTGCGCTTGCAACTTCCGCTCGAACCTTCCTCGACACAAACCTTCTATGCTCCCTTCTATGGTATCATGAAGGTGCTATACCTCCTGAGCTTTTCCACTCTGATTCTTTCATAGGAACTTGTGCGCACTCTTCGCGCTTGACATTCAACAACTTCCCAAGTATTAAATCCTTTAGACTCTGCGCACTTCCTGCAGCAGCAGTCCTTAACCTCCCTTTGCTCAGATGAACAATTGAGACTTCTTCTTCTTCAGCCTGTGCACTCCTTGCACGGCTTCAACAACCTATTTCCACTTCTGGGTGAGTGAGAACAAATTCAAACTGCTGAGCCTTCATCAACACACTCCTGGCGGATGAATTCAACTGCACACCTTGCAAGAATCTTCTAGCTCAGACAGAGAAACAATTGAAATTCATTCCCTTCTCCTTCCTGACTTCAATTCAGCCATGAAATCACACACACATCATAAAAAAACAATACACAACAGGAAAACAAACATTCATGAGCATAATATCAATGCACACAGAGAGAAAACACAAAATCCATGAGTCTTAATCAATCCCTTTTCATTAATTCAAGATCTGTACATGGAGGTCTTCTACAGTTCTCTGTTATTGTCCTATGCTCTTCCTGCTCTGAATAATGTTGCTTCTTATTATGTTACAATGTACAAAGGAGGGTGTCTATATCCATTTTCCCTCACGACCTCTAAAATGTCTATTCTAGAATTAAAATCCTATCTACCTGCATTAACTAAAGTAAATGCCTCCTATCTACTTCAGACAAGAGCGTAAGGCTCGAGGTCTGATACAATACAATAGGCGCTCCTTCATAAATGTTCATTGAAGGATATGGCGCTTCATCTTTAATGAAAATTCAAAAAAAGTTGTCAAGTTTATATGTCATGTGTTTAAAAAACACATGCGCTGGCTCCACGCTTGCTTTGGTAGTCGCGATGCTCCTACATCATACTCCCCTGCTTGAAATATTTCATGGGCTCCTGTCCATGAGCTCCTGCACGGTCTGTCCCTGCTTCAGAATTTCTGCTTCTGTCTCTCAACTGGCATCCTCCACTGGGTGGTTCTTCCACTTAACCAGATACTCAAAATATTGCTTTCACCTGGTATTTTTGCTCACCTTCCGGTTGAGTATACGCTCCATCTGTGGCTTTTCTGCAATCGACATCTGCTTCTGCCACTGAATTTCTGGCTGTTCATCACTCCCAGTCTCTACTTCTCCTGCCCTGTATGGGTATAAATCTGAGACATTGAATGTCGGAGATATTTCGATCTCATCCGGCAATTCAATCTCATAAGAATTTTCTCCCAATTTCTTTAAGACTCTGCATGGCCAAATTTTCTTCATTTTTCAGCTTGTTGTATGTTCCCCTTGGGAACCTTTCTTTCCTCAGATGTGCCAGAACCAGATCGCCAACCTCAAATTGAAGTTGTCTCCGATGTTGATCAGCTCTGCGCTTGTACTCCTCGATCGATTCTGTCAGTCGCTACTTCACCCTGCTGTGAAGTTCCCTCATCACCTCAGCGAATTCTTCAGCGCTTGCGCTCTGAGTCATTATTTGTTCCGAATCCCTCAGCTCCAAAACACCTTTCGGCTGTCTGCCATATACTATCTCAAATGGACTTTTCCCTGTGCTTCGATTCACTGAATCATTGTAGGCGAATTCTGCCTGGGGCAATACGCTATCCCAGCTGCCGTGGTGCTCCATCACTAAGCTCCTCATCAAGTCCCCTAGACTTCTGTTGACCACTTCTGTTTGCCCATCTGTCTGTGGATGATAGGCAGAAATGAACATTAAGTTTGTTCCCATATTCTTCCAGAGTGTCCTCCATAAATGTCCAATGAATTTGGTATCCCTATCCGAAATTATTCTTTTCGGCAGTCCATGAAGTCTAACAACCTCCTTGAAAAATAAATTTGTGATGTGAGTCGCATCGCTGGTCTTCTGGCATGGAATAAAATGTGCCATCTTTGAAAACCTGTCAACTACCACAAACATGGAATCATGTGCTCTTTGCGTCCTCGACAACCCTAGTACGAAATCCATGTTGATCGCCTCCCGTGGCCTTTCTGGTATGGGCAATGGCTAATAAAGACCTGCATTCTTCTTTCTGCCCTTAGAATGTTGGAAAATTCTACATCTATCAACAAACCTTTTAACTTCTGACCGCATCCCTGGCCAAAAGTATGACTCGCTCAGCTTCGCGAATGTTTTGTCATGGCCAAAGTGCCCTGCTAGGCCTCTGTTGTGCTTTTATTTCAACAAGTTCTCCCTCATGGAGCAATTTGGAATACATAATTGATTTCCTCTGAACAATAATCCATCTTGGATCATGTAATCTATCCACTGACTTCTGTCTCTGAGAACTGGATTCTTAGCTGCTCCATACACCTCTACAAAATCTGCATCACCTGCGTACATCTCCCTGAGATCATCAAAGCCTAAAGTCTTGACTTTGAACTCCTGCAACAACAAACATTTCCTGCTCAAAGCATCAACCACTTTGTTAGCAGTACCTAAAATATGTTTGATAACAAATGTAAAATTCTGCATGTATTCTACCCATTTAACATGCCTTTGATTTAATTTCTCCTGTTGAGTTACATACTGCAATGCATGATTATCACTATATAAAATGAATTCCCTTGGAATCAATTAGTGTCTCCATTTTTTCAATGCCTGTATGATGGCATAAAATTATTTATCATATGTGGATTATTTTTCCTTTGCCTCATTCAGCTTCTCGTTGAAATAAGCAATTGATATGTCATCCTAACTCAAGACTGCTCCTATGGCAAAGCCACTTGCATCACATTTTACCTGGAATGTTTTCAAAAAATCTGGCCACACCAACACCGGTTTCTCTGTGATCTTACGCTTCAACAAATTGAAGCTTTTCTCAGCCTCTTCAGTCCAATGAAAATATTTATGTCTTTTCCTGACTATGTCCATCATCACTGCATTGATTCCGCTAAAATTGTGGATGAATTTCCTGTAGAAACTTGCCAGTCCATGAAAACTTCTCACCTCGAAAACATTTCTTGGTGATGGCCAATTCTTAATTACCTCCACTTTACTTGGATCCATCTTCAATTCATTTGCCGATATGACAAACCCCAAGTAAATGAGTTTTGTCTTCATAAATGAAGATTTCCTCACGTTGATCAACAGCTTCTCTTGTTGTAGCTTCCTCATTACTGCAACTAAATGGTTCAAATGTTCTTCTTTCATCTTGCTGAAAATTAATATGTCATCTAAATAAACAATGACAAACTTACCAATGAATTCCCTCAACACTTCATTCATTAACCTCATGAATGTACTTGGTGCATTCTTCAAGACAAACGACATGACTAGCCATTCGTACAACCCTTCATTGGTTTTGAAGGTTGTCTTCCATTCATTGCCTTCCCTCATGCGAATTTGATGATATCCGCTTTTCAAATTGACCTTTGAAAAAAAATTGGCTCCACTTAAACAGTCCATCAAGTCATCCATTCTTTGCAATGGGAACCTATACCTGATGGTGATATTGTTAATGGCTCTAGAATCGATGCACATTCTCCATCCTCCATCTTTCTTTGGGCTGAGTATCATTGGAATGGCACATGGACTCAAACTTTCCCTGACCAATCCCTTGTCCAATAACTCCTGGACCTGCTTCTTAACCTCCTCGTTCTCCTAAGGCGTCAACCTGTACTCAACCTTATTTGGCAAACTAGCTCCCGGTACAAGGTCTATGTGGTGACTTACGCTCTTCATTGGCAGCAATGAATGAGGCAGTTCATCTACCACAATATCAGCGAACTCTTCAAGTAGTTCCTGAATTTCTTCCGGAAAATCATCCACTCTTGTGCTGGTCAAAATGATTTTGGGTTTTCTAACCACAAAGAATTGTGGATCTTCTTTCTTCTTAACTTTTGTAAGAAGCTCCTTTCCACTCATGAGAAGTACCCTATTGTTCACTTCCGGTTTCACCTCCTTATCTTTTATCGGAAGTAACCTGTGCATTCTCCCATTCTTCTCCAGGGTATACGTATTCATTTTCCCATCATGAATTACGTTTCTATCATACTGCCATGGTCTTCCCAGTAGTAAATGGCAAACATCCATAGGAATGACATCACATAAAATCTTGTCATTATATCCTCCTATTTTAATGTCAACTAAGCATTGTTTAGTGACTCTCACCTGATGTCCCTTCTGTAGCCATGAAACTTTGTATGGACTTGGGTGATCGGTCATCTCCAGCTCTAGTTTCTCTACCATCTCAGTTGAAACGAGATTGTCGGTGATACCGCTGTCCACGATAACTTTGCATTTCCTATCTTTGGTCTTGTATGCAGTTTTGAAAAGTCTGTTCCTCTGAACTGCGTCCTCCACCTCCTTCTTGGGTGTTAAGAGAACTTTACACATCATCAACGACCTTCCGTCTTCTGCATCTTCTGCTTCCGCGTGTCGCCTTTGTGCCTCGGCGATGTGAGTTTCTCTGATGTCCTTCCTTTTCTCTGGACACTCGTATGACTTGTGCCCATTCTTCCCACATGTGAAACATGTGATAACTCCTCCTCTTCCTCTGCCTCGACCTCTACTGCGAGGAAGAGCGTTTGCATCAGCATAATCTCCTCGCTGATCGTTTTTCCGTCCTCTCTGTTCAACATGTGGCTGCCTCTGCGAAGTCCCACCTCTTTCAGCCTTACCATGAGGTTTCTTCCATTCCTCCTTGGGCTTCTGAGTTCTTTCCTGGGCAACTGTCTTGCCTCTGGGCTGGCTTTTGCCTCTCCCTCGCTGTCTTGTCTTATGGCTCAGCTTCTCTTCAGCCTTTAAAGCCACTTGATACGCATCTCCCACCATTCGGATGGTCATCATACTCATCTCGTCCTGTATATCGTATCTTAAGCCGTTCATATACCTGGCAACCTTTTCATCATCACTCTACCGATGACCTGCCCTGATATTGAGCTTGTAGAATTCCTCAGTATACTCCTTTATTGTCATCAACTTCTGTCTCAGGTTCTGCATTCTCCTGAACAGTGTGATTTGATAATCCCTTGGGATGAATTTTGCCTTCATCTTCGCAATCATTCGATCCCAGCTTTTGATCTTTTTCTTACCTTTGGAATGTCTATCTGCTTGAAGCTCATCCCACCATAATGTTGTGTGTCCCTTTAATTTCATGACAGCATGTCTGACCTTTTTATCCTCTTCGATGTCTTCATAATCAAAGTAGGTGTCAAGATCTCTAATCCAATCCAGAAGCTCTTTTGCATCCAAATTACCTTCATAAGTTGGAATGTCCATTTTTGTCTTTGAACTCATCCTAGCAATGGCTTTAATCAACCGCTCATTGGCTGCATCTTCAGCTGCAACTTCTTTTTGTGGCTCGGCTTCAACTTCGCCTTCGGAGTCACTCAAATCTCCCGCACTAGCTGTGCGTCTCTGCATTGTCTCCATATCTTCCAGCCTCACTCGAAGATCTCATATATACCTCTCCATTTATGGATTAGCTACTTGTCTTCCCCTTCTTCTCACCTCCTCATCCTCAGGTTCAGGTGACTGTCTTTCTCTTCTGGACGGCATGGTGAATTTTCTTCGTCCGCTACAGAAACAAGATATAAATCTTGCTCTGATACCACTATGACGCAGACCGCACTCCACTGAGCATGTCTTCCTCCTCAGGACCTTGTTATGCTCTCTGCTCAAAGAACTTCAAGGTCCTTCCGATCCCTTATCGGGACCTCTAAATACCCACAGAACTCTCTCCGCGATCTCCCCTTTACCTTATCGGGAAACCGGGTTTCGCGTTATCGCGAAACTCGTGGGAACGCTCCTCGTGCTACTCAAAACCCCAAAACCCGATGGGTCTCAATGCCGATACTTCTTCGTTCCTGTCGGGGATTTCCCTATCGGAAAATTGGCATATGCGATGTCGCGTTTCGCTGGCACCACGAATCTCCGAACCCCGATTCGCGATGGCGCCTCTCTCCGCTCCAAGCCCCTTTAGGTTAGCCCCTTCCACATATGACCTGCCGTTCCACGAGACCACGGCCTGCTCCCCGTTGGAGTTTTGGACTTCGCAGGTTTGATATGCGTAGAACCTGCGCTCCCGGAAACTCCGAGATGCCGAACCTCGATGCCGTGGGATCTTCTGACATGTGTCCTGATGAAGGACGCTCCTGAGCCTATCGGGTATCGCGATATCACGATTTCAATGGTAACAATTCCTTGTCACGGGGAACCCCGAATCTTCGATGGGATGAACCCTGATGGCTCCCTGCTCCTTGACACGTGTTCCTACCGAGATCAATGGCTCTGATCCTCTCGGGCAATCGCGGATCATGATTCCTTCCTGCGAGAGTTTTTCGTCTCTGGAAACTCTGATTCTTCGATGAGCCGAATCTCGATGAGCCCTAGCTCCTTCCCTACACGCTAATGCTTAAACCATGCGCATCTCCTCGGGATCTAACGGCTAGCGGTCTTTCGCGAGTTTCTTCCACGGACCTCGACCGTCGATTTCTTTTCTCCTTGAGGATTTTCTTGAGAAGGCTAAGTGTTCCTTCTTAGAGCTTATTCTCCAAGCCTGTGCTTGCAACTTCCGCTCGAACCTTCCTCGACACAAACCTTCTGTGCTCCCTTCTACGGTATCATGAAGGTGCTATACCTCCTGAGCTTTTCCACTCTGATTCTTTCAGAGGAACTTGTGCACACTCTTCGCGCTCGACATTCAACAACTTCCAAAGTATTGAATCCTTCAGACTCTGAGCACTTCCTGTAGCAGCAGTCCTTAACCTCCCTTTGCTCAGATTAACAACTGAGACTTCTTCTTCTTCAGCCTTCGCACTCCTTGCACGGCTTCAACAACCTATTTCCACTTCTGGGTGAGTGAGAACAAAGTCAAACTGCTGAGCCTTCATCAACGCACTCTTGGCGGATGAATTCAACTACACACCTTGTAGGAATCTTCTGGCTCAGACAGAGAAACAATTGAAACTCATTCCCTTCTCCTTCCTGACTTCAATTCAGCCATGAAATCACACACACATCATAAAAAAACAATAAACAACAGGAAAACAAACATTCATGAGCATAATATCAACGCACACAGAGAGAAAACACAAAACCCATGAGTCTGAATCAATCCCTTTTCATTAATTCAAGATCTGTACATGGAGGTCTTCTACAGTTATCTGTTATTCTCCTATGCTCTTCCTGCTCTGAATAATGTTGCTTCTTATTATGTTACAATGTACAAACGAGGGTATCTATATCCGTTTTCCCTCACGAACTCTAAACTGTCTATTCTGGAATTAAGATCCTATCTACCTGCATTAACTAAAGTAAATGCCTCCTATCTACTTTAGAC
>JASDQU010190774.1:4019-20163 GCA_032191745.1 Picea mariana
AATTGCTTTCTCCATTGGGTTATGGATTCATATTCAAACATTTTCTCCATCTCGTAGTTGTTTTATTATGCAAAACTTTGACTAAAGAAACAAACTATGTACAAATAAGATCTACCTACCCTAACCTATTTGGAGGAAAGGGACACTTCTCAAGTTTAAGTATATTTCCAATGGATCCATTCAAGTATCCATCTGATCCGTGGAATGAAATCCTGACCTGAGGAACGTATTGGGGCTTCTATAAAAGGGTGAATAACATTCCCAAAGTGTATTGAAGTAAAACTGAGCCAGGCATTCCCAAAACATGATTGCATTGCTTGGCCAACAATGCTTTGGAACCATGATTCAATAAAATCAAATCTCAATGGTTTCTCATGATTTATGCTATCTTTGGCTGGATGATAATTTCCCCATTTGAAAATTTTTTCATCTTTCTCCTTATCCGTAATGGTCATAGGAAGCAATGTAAAGAACCATTTACGATCATTCCCATGTAGAGTTTGTGAAAATAATCAACATGTAACATTATCTTCTGAGATATTGAAAGCGTCACATGTACTTTTGAAATTAAAAAAATGTTACTCTGCGTCCTCTAAAGTATTCCCAAAGAATGTGGAAAATTTTTCAATAGGGATGGCAGACATTTGGGAATCTACTTCTTACATATTTAAAGGGATTTTATGTAGTCTCCTCCTTCTTTGAGTACCTCTCTTTGTTGCATCTTGAAAATCCATTGGTGGGATTGGTGGAGAAGGAAAAGGAGCATCATAACATGAAAGAAATTCCATGGTGGAGCCACCATGAATATTTTCTTGATATTTTTGAATCTTTCCAATGGAGATGTCCATACATTTAAAAGGTATTTCAATTGAATCACCAAGGAGTTCATCCTATCAAATATTTGTTGGTTCTTTATTATTCAAAGGTTATGATATTTGACTTTTCCCAAAGATCCAAGAACATTATCTTTGATTTCATTCAAATATCTCTGAATATATCTGATTGCATATAGAACAAGTAGTAGTCTTCTTGAATCTTCTTTTTGAAACTTTGAACCATGGAGACTTTGGTTCCTCAATCAGATTTGAAACAAAACCTCAAATATATTGAAAATAAATTGTTCCCCAGCATGGTCAGAAAAAATGTTCATGTTCATATTGATCAATATCCAAACAACAACCTCATAAGGATAAAATCCCCCTTCATTTTTATAGAGGTGGTACTCCTCTGTTATAATCTGAAAGATGTAGCTTGATGTTCTTGGATTTATTTTTCAAATTGGAGAATGCTAAACAACAAATCCCAAATATTTATTGCTTTAGTTTATACGTAAAATGGTTCTTGATAGCCAGATTGCTCTTTGAGTATAACATTTTCTTGGAAATGGACTAATCAACTTTCTTTACAATAAAAATATAATTAAAGGCTTCGATATCAAAATAGATGTGTGTTCAACTTCATTATAGCATCCTTCTGAAACACATGTAAGCAGAATATGCAATCATATTTTCTGACAATAAAAAGAGTGAAATGGTGATTATTACTTCAGAGAACTTTTAATGAGTTTTGCATTCAAAACTAAAAAGAATTTGATAGGCATACTCCAAAAATATTGCACTAAAAAATCCCAAAGTATGAGAATTTATTAAATTTATACCTTGAAGTAGTTCTATGTGGAGTTTAATACATAAAGATATTACACAACATTTCATTAAACCAATTGACTAATGCTCATAAGTGAATCTTTCCAAATGCAAGGACTAAACCTCCATGAATCATCTTAAAAATCATGGATTAAATTACCAGCCACATATATAGTTGTAAAATAATCCTATTGATATTTTTAGGAAGATACTTGGAAGAATAAAAGAAAATAACACTAAAAAACTCATCCTTATGGTTGATATCTGATGTACAAACACAAAACTTTGAGAGAAATTGGTTAGAAGAAGAAAGAACAAGAAAATGGAGATCTATATTTGCAGATGAAATGTTGGTTGTGTATTGAAGGATGAACAATTCTATCTTGACAATCTGACCTCTCTTAATGATCTGAACTTCTAACCCAAAACCGTTCCCCCCTTTGATGATACTCTCTTTCTTTTAAATATGCTCCTAATGCTTCCCTGAACTAGTTAGGGTCTATGTTCTTCTATAAGTTTCCACATGTTTCTTATTTTTTGAATTAATTCTTTATTAAATTCTCATTAGTTAATTTAGGTCATTGAAATTTGTGCCTCCAAATGGGACCCACTTCAACATTTTATAAAAAAACAAATAAACTTTATTTCCAAAATGTGAAACTAACTGTCTAAAAAAGTAGACTAGATTTTAATTTTCTAAACATGATAATTGACTTCTCAGTCTTGGAAGCCATTATATAAGTAATATTCATTATCCTAGATTTCCAATAAGTCCTCTTGAGCGAATTTTTAGGTTTGTATCTCAACTTATAGCCTCGGGAAGTCGAGCTTCCAAACAAATTTCTCAGCAAGTCATGAAAACATAGCTAACACATATTTTAATTTCTAGAAACATTATGTCCAAATTTATCCATTGAAACCTATCCCATTGTCCTCCTTATCAAATTACATTTCCAACATGGTATCGTTTCACCCAAACATACATATGGATCATGACTTATGAGCTCTAGGAGATTGTTGCTCAACAATCGTCGATATGGCTCGTGGATCAATATTAACCCTTGATTTAATTTCCCCCTCTTTATCATTCATGTGAAATAAAGGATATTGCAGAGCCATTAGTGTATCTCTTGTTACTTATAAAAATTCATGACTTAGTAATATTGTGGTTGCCCAATCATTGCATAATCAACATGTAAATTCCTAACATATCACATCCAATCACCCCCTAGTAACCTGCCAGGTCACTTTCCAGTCATCTATGTCAGTCCATCTATCACACATGGGTAGGTCCACGTCACTGCCACATGTCATGAAGGGATGGATCCACCTCAATGCCATGTGCCCACACATAAAATGCCTTGAATACCATGTGCCATTGGGAGGTGTACCCAAAACTAAAGGGAAATAACTTAGGATAAGCATGGTTATTCAGAAATAATATTAAAATAAATGAAATTTTTGCGAGGTTACATGAGTGTCAAGGTAGGTAAGGTAAATCATCGTTAAAAAAACAAACTATAAAGTATAAATAGGTCATAGGGTTAGTAACAATTGGGACTTCAGTACAAAAAATGACATCCCCTCTACAGTTCCAATTTGGGTCAGGCTGTCCTTTCTACAACTCCACTGCTGGAACGATGAAACAATACAAAACATAGGAAACACCCTAGGCAAATACATCGATCGTGTTGAGCCAAAGGAAGGCCTTCGGGCCTGTGCCAGAGTCTGTGTAGAAGTGGATTTGGAAAAGGGTCTCCCAGAAGGAATACAACTAAATCTGGATAGCTGGTCCTACATCCAACAAGTTGACTATGAGAAAATTCCATTCAAATGTAAAATCTGTCACGAATATGGACAGTTCGCTAAATCCTGTCCCCAAGACAAAGATACATAGGATCAATATCACAAGCAAAACCAGTGGCAACATCCCAAAAGGAAGAAGCCAAATGGGAAAACTCAACAAACTCCACAACAAAATAAAAGGGAAAAGACTCCTGAGCCAAAAGAAAAGATCCCTAGATCCCCTCAAAAGGGAGAATCAAGCCACAACTGATTTGTTGGTCTTAGCCAAGGTGATATTCTACCCGAAGACAAGGAACCCTAGGAATAAATCAATAGGAAGGGACCAGAGGAGAAAGAAAGAGGAATTGACATGGCCCCGACAAAGAATAAAGAAGTATTGGAATTAAGAGAAGAACCCACACAATTTCTTCATACTCAAAATATGGAAAACCTAGAAATATCAGAAGAAGAGGGATGAGACTCCTTAGAAAGTGAGTCTGAATTGGAATTAACCCAAACCACCAATAGAAAGAAGCCTGGAAGGAAATCATACAGAAACAAAAGGGGATCAACAACGGATAGGGAAAAGGAATTAGGGATCCAAAAAACTATTGAGGAGTCCTTAAAGAAATATGGAAAATCCAACAAGAATGAAGCAACCCAACACAAGGGAACAAGATCATAGCCCTCAAGAGGGGGGGCACCCAAACACCCTGATAAACGATGAAAATTGTCTCCTGGAATTGTAGGGGATTAGGCAGTAATCGCAAGAAAGAAGAACTCAAAAAACTGTTGCAGATAGAAAAACCCTCAATCTTCATGCTCCAGGAGATGAAATTGGGGGAGTTGGAAACCCTCAACGACCTTCCAAAAATCTGGAAAAATTGTGGCGGGCATGGAGTGATATCCAAAGGGGCCTCAAGTGGAATAGGAATCCTATGGAAAAGGGAAAATTTTGATTTGCAAGAACAAACGCAAACCCAATTCTGGATCAGGGTGAACCTTCTTAATAAAACTTCATGTCTGCGCTTCTTTATCATCAACATTTACATACCAAATAATTACAATGAAAAAATTGAATGCTGGTAATCTATGATAGATCTCTCCAAGGAAAACCCTCCCCAGAAACTCATTATCCCAAGAGACTTCAACACAACCAGAGCTGCAATGGAAAAAAGAGGAGGATGAGTGGTAAGAGACCAATTCCAGGAAATATTGGAGGATATCTTCTCGGACCCAGACCTCTATGATGTCCCCTCAAGCAAAAGGATATTTACCTGGGACAATAGAAAAGTAGGGCCCGACCACATCGCAGCTAGACTGGATAGATTCTTGATCCGCAGTGATTTGTTGGCCCTCCCCGACAAGTCGTGCTCAATGAATCTTCCCTGGGCCAGCTCAAATCATTGCCCCATAAGATTGACCTTCGAATCATAGCAGAATTGGGGCCCAATTTCCTTCAAACTAAATCCTCTCTGGCTGGACAAACCCGAGCTCCTTCAATCCATTTCTCAGACCTGGAATCAGTGGATCATAGGTTCTTCAAACTACATATGGGAGAAGAAGCTCAAATTAGTCAAAGATCTGTTAAAGAGCTGGGTCAAAATCAATCTGCATAGCAAAGCACAAGTCAAAAAGCCCCAACTGGAGGCCCTTCAAGATGAAATGGAAGGTACAAAGATTCAACAAAATCTCCTCATCCAAGAGAAATCCCTCCACAAAAATTATCTCCGAGCTCTAGCAGAAGAAGAAATGGCTTGGCGGCTTAAATCTAGAAGCCTCTGGTTGAAGGCAGTCGACCAAAACACCACCTTCTTCCACAACCAAGCCAAAGTCAGAAAATGGTCCAATCAAATCTCCGAGCTTAAAACCCGGGAAGGGGAAATCCTTCAGGATTTCGACCAAATTAAGCAACACACCTCCTCCCACTTCCACTCCCTCTATACAATCTCTAGCAAAGACGAGGATCATCTCTCTAATCTCTTTTTTCAGCATATCCCCTCTAAGATTATCGAGGCTGATAAATACACCCTTGACAGACCCATAGAGGAAGAAGAAATTATCAGAGCCCTGAACCAATTCCAAGATGACAAAGCCCCAGGCCCGGATGATTTTACTCTTCATTTCTACAAAAAGTGATGGCACATCATTCAAAAAGACTTCACCAGAATGACCTGCTTCGCTCACAAAGACAAAAAAACTGGGTGGAGCAACAAACTCCTCCTTCCTAGCTCTCATCCCAAAAGAACATGGAGCCTCCTCCCTAAATCGCTTTAGACACATCTTTCTCTACAACATATCCTATAAAATCTTGTCCAAAATAATAGCAAACATGATTAACTCTCTCCTCAGCTCGTTAATTCTTCCAAACCAGGGAGGATTTGTTGCAGGGCGCTAGATTTGGGATAACTACATCCTCGTCCAAGAAGCAATCCATGCTAGCAACATTCGGGGGGATTCTAGAATGCCTATAAAACTTGACATGGCTAATGCTTTTCACAGAGTGGAACACAATTTTCTCTTCAAATTCATGCACAAGTTTGGCTTCATCCAGAACTTCATGAATTAGAACAAATCATGCATTGAGTCTCCCTGGATAACGCCCCTCATAAAAGGCAGACCAGTTTCTTTCTTCAAGGTGTCCATGGATTTAAGGCAGGGATGCCCTCTCTCCCCCATACTCTATGTGATCATGGAAGAATCGCTAAACAGAAGCCTCGAATGGGAAAGCACCTCTGGTAACATCCCTGGAATAAAAATCACCCAAGGAGTGAAAATACTAAACCACTCTCAGTTTGAAGACGACACAATACTACTGAGCGGTGCTTCCAAAATTCTGGCTAGAAGAATCCTCTAAGTTCTGGATACCTTCCTCATCATCTCGGGGGGATCTCTAAATAAATAAAAATATGAGATCTATACCTGGAATGTCTCGACAGTTATCAGGGATGGAATAACTCAAATCTTGGGCTTCTCCATTACCTTTAAGTATTTAGTCCTCCCCCTCTGCCTTAAAGCGCTTCCTGGAGAAATCTGGCACCACCTCCTTCAAAATATTAGGGAAAAGATGGAAAACTGGGGATCATGATGGCTAAACCCAGCTGGCAGGGTGGTCTAGATCAAATATGTCCTCTCGCCTTTACCCATGTTTCAATTCTCTACCCTTCTCACCCCAAAGGGAATTCTTCAAGCAATGGGCCAGCTCATGCACAATTTTTTGTGGCAAGGAGGAAACTCAAACCACAAAAAATTCCACCTGGTAAATTGGGAAACGATCACCCAGCTAAAATCTAGGGGAGGCCTGGGCATTCGAGACCCCGAAATCACTAACTCTACAATGGGATCCAAACTCCTGTGGAGGCTAATCTCAGGGGACAATGATTGGTGGAAGTAGGTGATCATAAGAAAATACAGGCTAGGTAAAATAAAAAGAAGCATGGATAATCTGAAAATTCACCAAGCAGGATCCCAAATCTGGAAGCTAAAAAAGGGAACTGCCCCCTTCTTCAGAGAACACCTATCTTGGATTCCGAGAAATGGAAAATCAATAAAATCTAACAGGATCAGATCTTCGGGGTGACTGTCAACCCTAGAGAAGAAAATATCATGGAACTAAAAGGTTGGATGCTAGGGCTGAGAAAGTGTACTCTATATGACATCTCAGCCTGGAATGACAATGGCAGCTGGAGAGACTGGAACTTGGGGGATGTCCTGCAACAACTAACAGAACAGGATGAACGCCTGATCATGCTTCTAAATGGGGAAGCACCCATCCATAAAACCCGACCGGACAACAGGGGATGGGAAAACAAGGGATACTTAGTCACACAAGGATACAACCAACTCCTCGATAGCATGGATGGTCACCAATCCTCAGCTAAATGGAAAAATGTTTGGAATCGAGACTCCCTCCCCAAAATCAACTTCTTCACTTGTACTCTAGTCCATGGAAAGATCTTAACATGGGATAACCTCATGAAGAGAGGCTTCCTTGGCCCCTTCATCTACTCAGTCTATCAAAACAACCAAGAAGATATCAGCCACTTATTATGGGAATGCTCCTTTGCAAAAAGTTGTTAGACACTAGCCTTTGGGGACCTAGCTAGATTTATACAATGGAATTATTCCCCCCACCCCAACCTGGGGAACTGGGACAAGTATTACCAAGGCTCCTTCAAGGACAAGCCAGTTCTGAAATGAGTGTGGCGGGCATTGGCAAAATTTCTATGCTGGCAGATCTGGAAAACAAGAAACAAGAAAATTTTCCAAGGTAAGGTCACCCCCCCTCAAACAATAGTTTCTAAGGAAAATTTTCTTCTCTCTGAAGCCATAAGTTCTAGACCTCTAAAAATTGAAGACACAACAAACTAGACTGCCCGAGAAAAGGACTGGATGGAAAGCTTCAATATCAGGACTTTTATGCATTCCAATGCAACCCCAAGATCAAGCTAGCATCTTCATCACATTCTAAACATATACCTTTGGATCTGAAAGAAAATAACCCATACTCTCTGTTTTGATGGTGCTTCTAAAGGAAACCCAGGGGAGGCAGGTGCGGGGGGGATTTTGTATGATCCTGGGGGAAAAACAACTTCTAGTTATCACTAGAATCTAGGGACGGAAACTAACAACAAAGCTAAGGCCTACACACTTTTAAAGGGATTCCAACTGGCCCATTCCAAGGGAATACGAAATCTTGTTTTCCTAGGAGACTCCTGTACCATAATAAGACTGATGGTTAAGGGAACAAACCCCAAAGACCCCAAATTAAAGTAAATCATTGACAGAACTCGGCTGGCCTCCAGGGAAATCAAAATCACATTCTTTCATATCCTTCGAGGCAATAATAGTGAAGCCAACAAGATGGCCAATGCAGCTATAGGAAAAAATCCTGGCACAGTCAGTATTGACGAAGTTTCAATCCCAACCCTCATGTATTAATGATCTCCCAAGAGAGAAAAAAGGCCAGTCAAAGGAGCCCCTTCCCAAGCGGTTCAAGTAAACCACTCGGCCACATGTTTAATAATTATGACAGGCCCACCCAAGTTTGTAGGAAAGTGGGCATTCTCAACCAATACAGTTTGGGCCCACCGGATGCTCACAATGGAATTCATGATAGCTCCACGTGGACGCTTTCAGTTGTCCATGTGCCCACTTGTAGGCACACCATATGGCATGTGTCACACATGGATCATCTCCCCCGAACACAAAAGGTGGCCTTACCTCCAAACAACGTGAAATATCTCTCTTGCATGGAAAATCCACACTCCCTGCCTTGTGTGTGTGGATTTGATGTTCGAGACTCTCACCCCCCATGTCAGTTCATCTCCCTTGGTGTTAGTTGCACTTCCATGGCATCGGTTGGTACCCTATACAGGACTCCTCCCACAAACCCGTAGGACCATTCGTCATTTCCTCCCTTAGCAAACATGCAGCCGTCCTTGCTCTGCGAGTTTCTTAGGTCGCTTTGTTCTCTGATATGCTCATTTTTCAGAGCTTGGTGTGCCCTCATTTTTATTTTCTTCCCCCCGCCTTTCTCTTGTTGTATCTTTCAGATCTTAAGCACCCCTCGACTCCCCCTTTCGCATCCTGCCTCTTAGCCTCTTAGTCGTCCCTCCAAACACCAAGCCACCTCACATCCTATCTTTTCCCTAGGCCATATTCAGAACCCACAAGAGCCAGCCAAGTCCAGCCTATCTTCTGGCAACAGTGAAATGCAACAGGAGAATACTGTGTAGAAAACCTTAGATACCTGGCCCGAGGACAATTGGGAGGCTGAACGTGGAGGATGGAGCAACCTACAAGAACAATTGGGAGCGTTGAGCTCCAACTAGGTATTTGAGATGGAAACATTATCTTAACACTGCTTCTTGATAAGTAAGCTTCAGGATGAAAGTGATGCACATAGAATCCAAATTGATGCCAACTCTCTACAGATTGACACTCTACAGCACAGACTGGACTATCTAGATGTTATGCAGCCCCCCACAAGCATCTCATAGGCCCAACAAGGCTACTTGAGGAACGTCCAGTGCAATTCGATTAACCAAGTGCTAGATTTGAATGAGCGTCTCCCAGACTTCAGGAGGAATGTGCAGCAACCTAAGGTGGAAAATAATTTCTAAACTAGTCGCCTCTTACTCTCAATCATCTTTATGTATTGTCGTTATGTGTATTTAAGCGGATCCTTTTGTAGAATTTACTCAGGAAACTCTTCACACAATTTTTTTGTAAACAAAAGGGGATGTAACTCTTTGTTTGATCATCCCTCTCTGAGAAGAACTTTGATACAGTCCATGACTGTTTTTTTTGTAATATCAGTGGATTCATCCACACCAATCAATATATCCTTTCCAATTCTTGTTAAAAAAAAAAACAATTGGGACTATACACAATCGTGATGGTGGGATAGAGGGGTTGTGGTAAGACCCATAATAATCATCGTGAACCCACAGCAAGAGGATGGTGGATGAGGTAAGACTTAGTCAAAAGAGTTGTAAAAATTCTAAGTGTTGAAAAATTTGACTAAGTGTTGGGGAATAGTTACGTGAAATATGAAGAAGAAATATGGAAAGGATTATGTGAATATGGAAATGAAAAAGGAAAATAGGAAATGGAAAATTAAATAATGGAAGTGAAATTGGAAAAAAAAATAAAACAAAATAGAAATATGAATGTAGAAATGGTTAAGTATGGAAATGAGAGTAAGGAATGTGAGAGAAATTACTAAGTATGAGAAGATAAGTGAGGGGAATATGAGACTACATATTAGAAAAATGGTCAAGGGAATATGAGAGTAATGAGAAAATGGTTAGTATGGAGAGTAGAGAGGAAGAAAGAAAATGACCAAGTATGAGATGAGAAGAGAAGTGAAGGGATAAGAGAGGATGTTTTAAAAATGGATAAGTATGTAGATGGATGGAGAATAATAATATAATGAATTGTGTGAAGAATGTGAAAATGAAGTGGGAAATTGACTAAGTACGAAGATGGAGAGTGTTGGAGGAGGTGAAAGGAGGGGGAAATTCAATCTTAAAAATGACTAAGTGTTGGAGATGGAAGAAGAGAGGAGGGGAAGAGATGCACAACACTTATAAAACATTTCTCATTAATTCTTTGAAGTTCTTCTTGCAATATCTTTTCAGATGGTTGGAAAAAACTATGTGTATCTCGGGCATACAGAGTTGGATTCTGATTATGTAAAATGCATGAAGAAACTAATACTGAGGGATACACAATGAGCTAATGAGAATGCACAAATTCCTTCTCTAATATCATTTTTTTATTATTCCAAAGAGCGAAGAATCTAGGTGATCAAAAAATTTTATCAACAAGGGGGAGGGGGCGATTTGAGAATCACACATCTTCCCTTATATTAATCCATTTCACATATTTAAGAGTATGCGAATATGATTGGGGGAGGGGTTATTCTAATAATCTCCCCCTCCCGTTTATAATTGTTTTATACATAAAACAATTATAAAAGAGAGGGGATGATGCTCAAGAGAGGGGGTGATTCTAAGAATCGTTCCTCTCTCTTTATATATATAGGAGCCCTTTTTCATTGGGTTTTACAAAATATATATCTACTAGTACTCATTATCTTCTCTTTTACTTCAAGTAATATATGCACCATCTTTAAAATTTTGTAGAGGCAATCACTATGCACCATCCCATCACTACGAAAAAACTAGCCCAAGCTTCATAGATATATGTTTTCATGATACTTGAGGGTACTCCGCACCCCCCCAACCCCCTATGGCCTAAGAATTGGCTTGAATTGCTAGAGTGGCATAGGAATATGCTCCTACACATTATTCCCTAGCAATGGTTCCTATGAGAACATGAACAACCTTGGGTACAACAAGTTACATTGTAGATTTTGTAGTATAGTCATACTCAAATGTTGAGTAGCTTAAGAAAGGATTTTAGGGTAGATTGGTAATCTAAATACTTACTTGGATAAAGATGTTACTAGAGGAGGAAAAACTGTTTCCTTTTAACCCACCAAATATGGTAGCATAAAGGCATGCACTGAGTGTGAATCGAGACATCTCTAGTAGGGATGAGAGTTTGAAGGAATGAGTACCATGGAAGACATAAAGACTCAAGATCTATCCAAATGAACATTTGTAATATACCTAGTATATTACATTTCTTATTATTTAATAATACGCTATAGGTTTGTTATTATGTAAATAGGCATTATAATGTAAATAATAATTCAATGATAAGTCATGACCTTTGGAAAGAACATGACTTATCATTCCTCACGTGTATTTATATACATGTATTGTATTTCATATGATGTCAAGTAAATATGTAAAATGGATAGTAAATAAAATATAATTTATTATGAATATATGGAATTGTGTTATGTATTCATGATTTTCTCATGAAGTGGAGCACCAAATCCACTTCAACATTGAGGAGAACAAAGATAACCAATCAATGGTGGTTGAAATAGATGTGAGCAATCAAGAAACACATGTAAGTGTTCAGAAAAAGAGATTAATGAATAGGGAGAAAATACACTAAGGATGAAAGAATTCGAGAAGTTGAAGTAAAAAAGTGTGTTAGTGATCCAATGGTTGTGAGATGGAGGATTGATGGTGGAAGAGAGTCTAGTGAAAAGGAGGAGTGGTGAAGGGACCTCGAAGGGTTCTAATGGAAATAGTGAAGAATGGTTATGAGTAGACGCAATAATGCAAAATCACTCTAGTTCAATATGATGCATAATAAGGTTATTGAACAAGATTAGGATGATGGAAAAGAGTATCGAAGTGGATGTGCAACTATATAACGTGTTAAGATATGTGTTCTGGTTGTTTGGGGAGGACAAGATCCTAGCAATGGACATGGTATAACTAGATAGTAGTGGAGGTAACCCAATACTAACCCAGCCCCTTGCACTTACTATAATTAATCATATAACACTACAACAATTCATTAGCAATATTTTAAGTTTTCCTAGTAGTCAACATACTCCTACGGGGATAGTAGGTAATAGTGGAAGTAGTCTTAATAATGGTGGAAATTTGAATATAGAAAGTAGTCCAATTGGGAGTTTTAGTTTGTTGAGAAGTGAGGATCTAAATTTGGTAATTCATCTTATTCTAAGGAGTTATGTGTTTGTTTACAACCCTATTGGTAACATGGTTGTTGTTTTGAAGTTTTCTCCAAGAAAGAGGGCACATGAGTGTTGAAGGGGATTTATTGTAGGATGGGTTTGACACTTCAGAGAAATCCCCTTACACTTCTATCATAGAGTCTTTACTCTTATGATGCTTGACATCTTTTATTTACATTTAATGTAAGTTTTTCTTGGAATTACATATGCTAAGTAGAGTGTATGCCTTGAAGAGAGACTCCTTGTTATACATAGCATATGATTTCTTTCCTAAAATATATTAACTATTTTTTTATATTTTTATAGGAAAAAAAAACAAACTAATTAAAATTATCATTATATATATGATAAGCTCGAAAATTGAACCCAGAAATGTCTTGGAAAGGAATTGAATTATATAGGATAAGTTGGATAATCAAACCAAAAAATCTGTAGGAAAGGAATTGAGACTTATTGATGGCCATGTATATGAAAGAAATTGGAGAAAGAAAAACGCAATTTAAAAGAAATGAAATTTTTGTGAATGCATGATCAACTGTACTCAACAAGGTGCTCACACTATGTCGTTGATCCACCAGAATCCTTTATATTACCAACGCAATATTGTAGTAATTCCATCAGTGAATAAATATTTTAGTAATGGCACGTTGGGTTTAACTAATCCACAAATGTGAACACAACTTTTAGTAATGGCACATTGGGGTTAACTAATCCATAAATGTGAACACAATGTTTTTTTTAGGGTTGTTTAAGTTGTTTTTTTGAATCCACAATAAATCACAATTATACAGAATTAACCACTCAAATCTATAGATTTAACAATTTCTCATCTAATTTTAAACCAATATCTTTGGAAAAACACCAAAACTTAATTTCAAGCCAATATCCCATGAGAAGGACCAAAACTTAAAACATTCAGAATACAACTTAAAATTAATTGCCTCAATAGAAATGCATGTTGGTTCTTATAACATCCCGCTCTTGCGCACACTGAGTGAACTTATTCTTTGAGGACACTTGCTTGAAAGTGATCCAAATAGTTATACTATTGGCCATTTGATGATGATTATGAGGAATTATGGATATGATGATATGCTATTTTGTTTTATTGAAATAGATAGGTGCTATTGACTGGGTTCTCCTGAGTGTGCAGGACTTTGGAACTCGAGGATGCAGAGGCATCGATGAAACCCCTTGAACTTCGGACCGAGTTAGGGAGTGGATTGTTGGGTTGAATAGTAATGATGTGACATATGTACATATGACTACATGTTATGATGATTGATTATTATTGCTGACATGATTCGTTGATGATGCAGGCCGACGATAGCTTGTAGACCAGACTCACATGTGGAGTAGAGGGGTCATGCAGGACAACCATAGACTTGAGGGAGAGACGTGGCAGCAGCCTTAACACAGCCTACTAGAACTCCCACAGTGATAATATGTTTACATATTTCGACTTTTTTATTTTTACTAGCATGGGAAATAACTAAAAAAAGAAAAGTCTGCTCTCAATTTTACAATGGAGCTTGAATATAAAAATAATGCTCACTTTATGGTCCTGATAGACTCTGAGTCATAATATATTTAAATGATATGGATTAAGAGAATGACGAAGTGTAAAAGAAAAGGACGCTGGGACTTTGAAAACAAAAGTTTATCTATGAAGGATGTTGGTCTGGGTGTGACTCATAAGAAAATAAACCTGACTTTCTCGTCATAAGAGTCTAAATATAATGTTTGATAAATTTTCAATATGGATGAAGTTTAAAATAAAAATATGCTTGGACCTTGAATATAAAACTGTACCCATGAATAACGATGGTCTCAACAGTGATAACATAGTGGTTTCCAGTTCCATTGCATAAGTTACCATCTTTGAATTGGTGTGCCGTGTTCCGCAAGGGAAAAGTAAGAAGAAAAACGGAAATGAAAAACGTTGGTCAGACTTCAACTTTGGCTTAGTATTTCCTCTCTCCTGAGGCAATCCTCATCATAAATGACGATTCTTGTGGGCTTGGAGAACTATAAAAGCGTTCCTCTTCAGACACACAAGCATGTCGAATGCTAGAAGTACTGGGTGTGCATCCTTCATTCAACAGGAGCAAAATATAAGTAGATAGCATTTCAAGATGAAATGCCGATGGAAAAACCAGTAACACAACAAAAAGAACAAGCTAACCCTAGGTTGCCTGCAAGAGGAGTCTGCCTTTCATCGTTGGCAACGTGTAAAGCCCATGGAGAAGATTCTCCTTACTTTGATGGTTGGAAGAAGTGTGACGCTAATCCCTACCATCCAACATACAACCCATCTGGAGTTATCCAAATGGGCTTGGCAGAGAATTAGGTAGATAACCTAACACATATATTCATGGGCTTGACAGAGAATCAGGTAGATAACCTAACCTAACACAGCCGGGAGAAGGAGATATTGACCACCCTCTAGCTTTTGCTAGTAGGAAGCTATCAACTGTTGAGATTAACTACACCACCACTGAGCGAGAAGGGTTAGCTATGGTGTACGCACTGCATAAATTCTGCCACTACTTGTTGGGAGGACACTTTAAATTGTTTACTGATCACTTTGCATTGAAATACCTAGTCAACAAGCCAGTGTTGGGGGGGATAATATGCAGATGGCTTCTGTTATTTCAGGAGTATGATTTTGAGATCATAGTAAAGCCAGAAAGAATTAACAAGGGTCCTGACCACTTGTCAAGGTTGGAACTTGGAGAAGATCCCACTAATTTGGAAGATACATTGTCGAATGCACAACTACTAGCCATTAGAAAGATCAATGACCACTTCGCAGGAATGACACCTAGTGAGTATACAATTCCACAGAGGAAACAACTAGTAGTGCGCGTAGCAGACTTCTCACTTATAGTTGGACATCTATACACAATGGGCCCGAATGAGGTATTGCGAAGGTGTGTTATGGAGGGAGAACGACCGCTGATCCTTGTAGAAGCTCATGAAGGCATCGCAGGAGGACAGTATGTAGGTAAAGAAACTGTGCAAAAGGTTCTTAGAGCTGGACTTTGGTGGCCTACCTTACATAGAGATGCTAAAGACTATTCCAGAGCCCGCGATGTATGCCAAAGAGTTGGGAAACCGTCCAGAAGAGATGAAATGCCATTAACACCACAACTGACCCTACAAGCATTTGAGAAATGGGCCATTGACATCGTTGGACCTATAAACCCACCAAGAAAGCGTACAGGAGCAAGGTACATCATCATTGCGACAGAGTACTTGACCAGATGGGCTGAAGCAAGAGCAGTCAAGGACTGTAGTGAAACTACAACTGCGCACTTCATATTCGATGAAATTATAACCAGGTTTGGATGGCCAAAGATCCTTATGAGTGATCAAGGTACACATTTCATCAATAATACAGTTGAAGACCTGACTGACGAATTTGCAGTCCACCATCAGAAGAGAACATTGTACCATCCACAAGCCAATGGGACAGTTGAAGCATTCAACAAGATTTTGGAAATAGCATTAACCAAGCTTTGTTGTGTGAACAGGGATGATTGGGATTTAAGAGTACCAACAGTATTATGGGCCTATAGAACCA